>JALPQI010001899.1:0-119057 GCA_025490895.1 Thaumatotibia leucotreta
GAAATAACATCACTTCACCACTAAAAATACTCTTATTAGACGCGCACCACTGCATAGAAATATAATACAAAAAACATATTTCACAACTATACCTGATTGTCACTGATTTTCGCTTTATCGGTATCACCCGACATTTTTCCTACGAAGAAATTGAAAGCGAATTCAAAGCGTCTTCAAACACCGGACAACACAAATGCACGCACCCATTAAAAAAAGTTTTTGCGTTTAGTTCCGATTTTGATAGCTATCGTTCCATTCAGAATTGGCGGCAATTTTCATTCAAATTTCATTCAATGTAATATAATTTATTATTAATGTCATGCAACAATAATAAATATTATAATTATGTATATAGATTCTGGGAATGTGGAATATTCATTACTAAGAAATTCGACTCAAATATAAATCGGATTGCTTGTTAAACTTAAATTGAAAATATAACGAAAATACACTGGGAAATAAAAAATAAATACAATCAAATCAATTATAGAGTTTTTACAATGAACACATGAATACTTTAATATTGCTGGATACACATAGGATATGTTTAAATTTAGTTCGAATAAGTGCAAAATAATGTTGAGTTTATTTTTGACGAAACAAAGCAAAAGTGTCGGTTTCACCTAGGGCAAAAATGATTTCGTTCGACAATCCAGCGTATTATTTCCTGTAAACGTTGCGTACATCAATCGATTATCCGACAGTCATAAGTATTCGGAATTTTTGATTTCTTGAGAATTTTTATATTGATAAAAAATGTAAGTATGTACACGTACGGTGATTTTCATGCAGCACCCGAAGATACTAAGGAAGATATTAAATAGTTAAAAAGGGTATACCTACTTAATATTTTGTTCAATAAAATAGCGAAAATCTTTGATAGAGGGTATTCAGATTTTATCCTCTTTACGTGTACATTTTTTACAATTGTTATTAAACTGTAACATTTAATGAGCAAAAAGACATCGCTATTAAGATGTTTCTAATAACATTTATATTTATATATTTGTGTAATAAACATTAAAATATTATAATCACATGAATTAATAATTCATGCTCACTATGCAAAAACAAAACGCAATCTGAAAAATATCATAGACAAGAACTTTTGGGTTATTTATATGCCCTAGCAGCCGACATAATTAGTCATCATTTAATATTTTAAATATTACAATAAAAAAATGATTACATTCAAATATTTTTACTACCAAATGAAGAGCTAAATATATGAGCAGGCAAAATGTACTAATGCAGACGGCCTCAAATTAAAATTTCAATATCCACCGCCAGACAGCCAGTGCGCCGTGATAAAATACTTATTCCTAGACTTTTCTTGTCTGTGATACGCCGCGTCTTTTCTCGCGACGCGAGTTGCGACAACCGAATAAATTTATTTTGGGTTATTTGATCCTTTTTAATGGCTGCCGTATAGCGACTGAATGTGTACTTAAATCAAACATGAGTGATTATTCTTCTATGGCTACGCTTCAAAATAATAGCCAACCGGCGGGATTTGCGGCTGCTCTACAACGTGCTAAATTGGTAAGACAAGCTGCATTTTATACCTATTTATTTATTGCAGCATTGGTAACGTCGGCATAGTAAATGCATAAAATGTCTGTTTACCTCCTTTATTCACAACTTGTAACGTTTCTCTTGACATAATCCACCCTCTTTTGATTGGCGGGTGACTTTTATAGCTGGTAAAAAACGTTAAATTCACTATAACCTACTTAAATTATGAACTTTCTCGTCATGTTTTTACTTTCTTTAAAACAATAAGAGGTAATCAAACGTCTAATTTACACAAATTAGTGTCAACATTGCTGAATTTCGTTTATGTTGTCAATTTTAAATTCATAATTATTTACGTTGATTGGGTTGATTTTAGGTTGCTGCTAAAATCGAGGGTGGTGGTAGCAAGAGACCTTTGGAAGACGGACCAGAGCCGAGTGCAAAGAAATTGGCTTCGATTGACCCGGCTTATCAACAACAACACGCAGCAATGAGGTAAGACACAAAACTAGTGAAAAACAAATGTATTAACACAATTTTGTAAAATGAAAAATGTACTTTCAATACATAGGGAAAATAAGCTGTATTATGTACCCTTTGATAACAAGTTACATGAGATAAAGGTTAGTCCAGATAACTGAGGAATAATAATGAACCAGGCAGGAATTATAATATTTAACAATAGTGACATAACATTTTGTATTACTAATGTCCTATAAACATATAATTACCCAATCAAAAATTAGTAAAAAACTAACTAACTGATTTTTTCAAGATCACATCATCAGGCCGTGACTGTGTGCCAATGTGACCATCTCGGTTTATTTTGAAGTTGGTTAAAAAAAAAATTATATAAATAATTTGGGGTGATATTGAGTAACAAGTCCACTTGACGTGCACATGATCAATGTAAATTTAAGACATGATTTTCTCATTCTTAGAACCGAACCTTCATTCATTGTTAGAAATTAACCTAATTAAAATGGTATCAATCAGAAAGCATCAGCTTCCAAATAAAAACAATCCTCAAAATCAGTGCACCCAGAGGAAACTTCAGAGGGAAAAAACAAAAAAAAAAAATACTGCAAACCATCCTAGTCACACTTATAAATTTGCAAGTCGATATTAGAATTTAAGGTGAATAAAAGACTTGGAGAGCCCTTTGCCAAAAGGCACACAAACGGTTACTATAATTTTAAATGTATCAACATTTTGACCGGCAAAGACAACATGTGACAGCTTTATAAAATTGAATTTGCTGTTACGAATTTTTTAACGAAAATCCATTGAAAACCTAACCTGCCTATCATGCATAGATTAAAGAAATAATGTCAAAGATCTTTGACATTTTCTTTAAAAAAATATTTCATACCTAGTAAAATACTACTTGTGGCATGGAAAAATGTTTCTTAGCTGGGTGTTCAAATGGTTAGTGTATTTTCTAAAAAAAGAAGTAAAATGTTCTAAAAGAAAATAATGAACAAATAGATGTATGTACTTGTAATATGAGTTGCAAATTGTTATGCAATAGATCTAAGTGCCATTTCCTGTAAACTTTCTAATTTACCCAGTAATAACATGGAAATTTTTTTTTACTTATGTGAATTCTATCCTATGCCTCTTTGGTTTTGATATTACTTTCATACATTTTTTTTACTTCCACATACCTATGTTTTCCTTTTGGTAGTAAGGTGACTATTTTTGTATCTGCTTTTTGTTACATAAAGAGTCAGATTCCTGGGCACTATAAGAGTCAAAACGTTTAAGGAGTCGAGATAGATGTTGCAAAAAATGAGGGGCAATTCCCCTTCAACATTCAAAGTTCAGAAAGAAAGATTACCACTTTGGACATTTATGTAGATTGCTTGGATGTTTACATTATATCATATTTACTCATTGGACATTCTGACATTTTGTCTTTGTATTCATTTTTGAGTATATATGACTTCTCAATATACATAGGTAATGGACAGAACAACTACATAATGGAACAGTCTAGTATGATGCTCCTTTAAAATATAAACACTATGGTGGCAATGTAACAATTTAAATTACCATAAGAACTGTAACACCCTTCAATGGTGTTAAAATCCTCAATTTATCTTATTAATATCATCTTACTCAGCTGGTTCCTAATTTGTCCCTTTCGGTCTTATAGACATTGATAAGACTGAAAGAGATATACAATACTTAGTGGCTTGCTAACTTAGGAGACACTTATGAATAAGGGGAAGTTGGAGGAGAAAGAACTGAGGGACATCGACCTTAGGGATGTCCTATGGTTCGGCTAGGAAACAATGAGGCTGGAAGGAAGTTATGGCGTAAAGGAAGTAATTAATCTGCAGCTCCAGCAACGAGAAATGGGGTGAATGAGCATATCAAATTTTTGACAGCCCAGTGTCCCTCCAAAACATGAATAAGGGGATAATCCCACAATGTCGTAACAGACGTGCTTACCATAGAAAAAATTAACTGCGGAAGACTGGTTGTCACGGGATTCGAACCCGTTTCCTCTAGATTGCCGGTCCAACGTGCTTCCAATTACACCAGACGACCTTCCGTGAATCACAGCGAATTTAGTCAATGGTATTGCGAAACTAATCCCAATACCATTATTTATAAAGAACTAGCGACCCGCCCCGGCTTCGCACGGGTACTATACCTACATATAAACCTTCCTCTTGAATCTACCTATTCAAAAAAATCTCATCAAAATCCGTTGCGTAGTTTGAAAGATTTAAGCGTACAAAGGGACATAGGGACAGAAAAAGTGACTTTATTTTATACTATGTAGTGATAAGGGGGTTACACTTTACACTGCACTAGTATAAATCTACAAATGTTCCACCAGCTCCTCATCAGCGGCGGCAGCAGCGGCCGCAGCGGCAGCGGCGGCGGCTCGCATCGCGGCAGCCAACCCGACACCCCCCGCCCCGGCACCACCCAACATGATGCAGGACCAGACCCTCAACGAATACATCCGCGTGCCCGACAAGATGGTCGGATTGAGTAAGTCAACTACATTTATAGGATTTGTCTCTGCCACTCAGTTGGAGTGTCAGGCACTGGTCTCACTACAAGCTACTAAGCTATGAACTATCGGCTATAAACACGAACAAAAGATACTCACTCCCGAAAAAAGAGACACGACGATACTCGCCCGGCGGTGATAGCTGATAGCTGGGCGAGTATCGCCGTGTCTCTTTTATCAGATCAGACCAGTGCCTCAGAGACAAATCCAAAATTTACAAGTTTTGAAGTTCATGGTAAGCCCGGATTATTTTTTAAAGCTTGTGTTTGAGAGTGATCGGGTAGGTTTTAGGAACTAGAGAACACAGTAGAGATCTTTAGGCTGACTTATCAAACCCACACGTGTAATAGGACCCCCACATTCACTTGACAATGTCGGCTTGAGTATTTCGGATTTGATGCAGTCAAGGAAATTGATTTTTGTACTATTTTGGACCTTGCTTGCCTTGCAAGTCAATTTTCAGCTATGATTAGCAGGGATCGGATACCGGTATTTACAAAGAATGGTTCTTTTACGTTCTTCGGTTTATACATTCTAAGTTAATGGAGAAATTAAAAAATAAGATGTTGTAAATTACATAAGATATTGAGTAGTACTTAAAGGGTATAAAACTTTTTAAAATATTGGGCTATTTCGAGTTTTGTTTAAAATACAGGTTCCGGTTCCTAATGACAAGGTCATCATTATCATCATTACCCTCTCAGGCCATTACTGGACGTAGGCCTCTCCTATTAACTATGCTCTTGAATGCATTGCATTAGGAGGTAAATGCTTATAATCGCCACGCTGGGCAAGCGGGTTGGCGATCGCAGTACTATGTCCATTATGACAATGCCGATGCGATAAGATAAGCGCAAAAAGGAATGCCAATGACAAGGTACAAAATGGTACATAATTCATTTTCCTTTACCGTACAAGCGCCAACATAGTTACTGGCCGTTGTATCCCCAATGACCAGTAAACTATGTTGGCAATAGTATGCCTCTAAATCCCACTCCCCGTTCCAGCCCCACCCTGCATGATGCAGGACCAGACTCTGAACGAGTACATTCGCGTGCCCGAGAAGATGGTCGGTTTGAGTAAGTATTTTTGATTTTACGTACAAAGGCGACCTACAATGTGCCCATGAAAGGGAAAAATTTCAACAGCAGATTTCTGATCTAATTTTTTTTTTAAAAAGGTGTATGAAGTTTTCCGGATTTGTATTGCCTATTTCAAGAGAAAATGTAATTTTTGAAACCGTTATTGACCGTTAAACAATGAAAAACGCATTTTAGGGAACATCATCGTTCCCTAAAATGCGTTTATCATAGTTTAACGGTCAAAAACGGTTTAAAAAATTACATTTTCTCTTGAAATAGGCAATACTGTGTTGTCGTAGTCTTGTTACACTTAATTGACAGTCATCAAAAGGACAAAAAATCTCAAAAACATTTTTTGTGGTAGTTTTAAAATACTTTTTTTTAGTTGCTTTTAATTAAGTTTTTTTTTTTCACATTTTACCAAAACTCAGCCATCTGCAGCCCAGGCAGTTAAATTTTGTGTTTATAATGTAGGAAATAGAAAATAATTTATTTTGTTTGAGGAGACCTTTTTATCTGGGCGGCTAGATGATAAAACATTTCTAGCTTCTTATAGCTTCAGAAATATGCTGTTCAAGTTTTCCCCTTTCCTCATGGGGTACTTGTAAAAACATGATTACATGACAAACAGAAATGTACCCCAAAACAAGCCGTGGTAGGCCGGACATAGCGTTTTTCATAACACCGCGCGTATGTCGATATTGTCAATGTCTTCGCAACAAATTCAAATAGAATATAACCAATCAAACTTTCGGGGGCCAATCATAACTATTTTTTCAGTACAGATGGTGCTAAGTGGTTAAGTTTTTGTCAAGTCAAAACTTCGTAGGGCCATGTTTTTTTTTTTTTTTTTTTATGCTATAGGTGGCAAACGAACAGACGAATCGCCTGATGGAAAGCGATTAACGTCGCCCATGGACATCCGCAACACCAGAGGCGTCGCAAATGCGTTGCCGGCCTTTAAGGTGGGAGTACGCTCTTTTCTTGAAAAACGTCGAAAAGGGATTTAGTAACTCGTAAATTTCATTTTTTTGCACTTGTATCGTAATGATGTACTACTAAATAGTGGGTCAAGTTTAAGATTAATACGAATATATCAATTCATAAGCGTGATATTTGAGGTGTGAAATTTCAGGACCGTTTTTGAAAAACAATTTAATATAGCGTGCTATTTCCATGTTTTATATGGATACATACACCGCTTATGTGTGCGTGTGGACTGAGGGACCACTTATATTTTAATGGTGGTTGGTATGATGGTGTTTGGTGAAAATTTAGTAGTAGTAGAGTATTATTTTGTAGAAAAATCCTGGAATTTGTAAAGAATTCACCAAAAAGTTATACAGCCAAACGTGTGGTCCCTCAGTTCACACACTGAACCTTACACTTCTGGGCAAGTGTTTAGTATGTTGGCTTATTTTAATGTTACAGATTTAGTAAAAACATATTTACACGCATTCGTAATGACTGAAACGTAATTTGGCAATGATTATACACTAAAAAGTCCTCCTTTTTTGGTCCCTGAGGGACCACATATAATAACTAATAAATCGGTACATTCGTACAAAATATAAATACATTTTTCTTTGCAAACATTAGTAAAAAACGCAAGAAAGATTGTAAAAGTTAAAGGAAAGCACAACTATTCATCAATTTCGCAAAATTTATATTTGTTTCTGGTCCCTCAGTTCACACACTATGAGTTAATAAAATAATCAAAATCTCCTAAAATATAAACATTATTAAAAGGTTTGTCGTACTGAGGTTTAGTTAAAAAGCTTGACTACATAAATATATATTTTAACGTGGATTGATGGCGTACAATATAAAATAAATTGATTTTTAACATTTCCTTAGCAAAGCGTCCATTAGGGTGACCACACAATGAAAAGCGTTTACTAACGTGACGTGCCTCATTTTTAAATTTGCTTACTAATATCAAACGGACCAAGGAGAAACTGCATACAGCCCTACATCCAACTACATTTTAGATTCTGTAAGCAAAATTACAAAATTAAAAACAAACTATGTTTATGGTATCACGTTTGGTGCGGTAAAACATGTAGCTCGAATATACTTGTGCTGCGTATTATGCCTAAAAAATAAAAAGGCGGCAAATTAACTTGAATTGATGTGTTTGGTTTGTAATTGCTGTATTTGCTAATTAGCATTGTGTTAAATTAGCATTAGGCATTAATCCCGTCGAATCCGTGATTTAAGGAAAATTAACCCACTTGTGCACCCGAACTTGAAATATTAGTGAGCGATCCCTCTGTTACCTCTTCACGCTTAAACCGCTAAACGAATTTAGATGAAATTTAATAAGTCATAGGCATATAAATATTGTTTCTAAAGATTTAACGCAGAGGAAGTCGCGGGTAAAAGCTAGTAATTTAAGTAGGACTATTTGTTATGTAGGAAGTTATTTTTAAAATTAGCTTTTTAGGAAATGACAGGTTTGTGAATCGTTATTTGTTAAATAGTTATTTCGGAAAAGTTGTTTAGCAAATGATGGTAAACCTGACAAACCATACGTCATCATCAGCCTATGATAGTAGGCCTCTCCTATTAACTATGCGTATAGACGCATTAGGAGATAAATGCCCATAATCGCCACGCTGGGCAAGCGGATTGACGATCGCAGTAATGTGTCCACTATGATGACACCGCTGCCCGTCATCATTCTTTTATCAAATAATCGACTTTTACGACACCCGCAGGAGGAGTTGGGGTGGTGACAAATGTATTCTTACTGCCGTCACCACACGGCCATACTATTAAAATATAATGCTGCTAAATGGAGGTACTTACCAGATCAACAATCCGGAAAATAGGAGTATAAATAACAAATCCATTGAAAAACAATGCTAATTTGCAAATACAGCAATAACAAACCAAACACATCAATTCAAGTTAATTTGACGCCTTTTTATTTTTTAAACATAATACGCAGGACAAGCATATTCGAGCTACATGTTTTACCGCACCAAACGTGATACCATAAACCTAGTTTGTTTTTAATTTCATAATTTTGCTCATAGTAAATGTAGTTGGCTGTATGCGGTTTTTCCTTGGTCCATTTGATATTAGTAAGCAAAGGGTTTAGCAGCCTTGCCGAACAAGAGGTGCCTTTCTCCACGGTCTCTAGATCTTCTTTTGTTTCAGAGTTATTCAAGATAATGTAAAATATACAGGGTGTCGTTGAAAGTGGCATATTTCGAGAACTGTTCAAGTTAGATCAACCAAACAAAATTGTGTTTGATAACAATAAAATAAATTACAAAATGCATATTTTTAACCTGCATCTTGTCCTTATTTTTCATAATAAAAAAAGAGTTTTTGTTTTTTTATCCATATTTTTTTTTATTTAACGCGGAGGTACACCTACAAAAAAAATATGCATACATAGCCACTAATGTCCACTGTATACATAAATAAAAATATTTCCGTAAATCATCGTGCGTCATGCCAAAAAAAAAATATTTCAAAAGTAGTCGTTACTGGCATACAAATAAAGTACCAGTGCAGTGTGAACATAAGTTAGTATGTGGGTATACAATCTCTTGACACTTACCGCACAAAATATCATTGACGGAAATTGACTTATTAGTGCATTTGCTATATAAATCAGCCTCTTGTCAATTTTGTATGCATTTTTTCTTTCCACATATATTTTTTAACGTTTTTTCACAAGGCTTACACTTAATGTTTTCCATTTTCCAACAGAAAATGCAACAAATCAAATGTCGAAAACAATACTATGTGTCAAAGGTTTATCTCTCTTTTATACAGGGTGGTCCAAACCTTGACGTCAAAAAATTTTTTTTAGATTCCTCACGTTATGAGCTATCATATACCCCATGTATGTTAGCCGATTTTTTGTAGTTTTCAAGTTATTAATTTTTGAAATTTTTTTTTTGAGAAATTCTGGAATGAAGGAATTTATTAATAAAAATAAAACTATTGGGTTTTTTAACTAGTTTCTTTTTGTAATAAAGCATTTACTGACAAAAAAATTAGCGTCCTCAGTTCGATACAAGTACCCAAAACCCTTTAAAAATGAGGCACGTCACGTTAGTAAACGCTTCATTGTGTGGTCACTCTAATGAACGCTTTGCTAAGGAAATGTTAAAAAGCAATTTATTTTATATTGTACGCCATCAATCCACGTTAAAATATATATTTATGTAGTCAAGCTTTTTAACTAAACCTCAGTACGACAAACCTTTTAATAATGTTTATATTTTAGGAGATTTTGATTATTTTATTAACTCATAGTGTGTGAACTGAGGGACCACAAACAAATATAAATTTAGCGAAATTAATTAAAAGTTGTGCTTTCCTTTAACTTTTACAATCTTCCTTGCGATTTTTACTAATGTTTGCAAAGAAAAATGCATTTATTTTTTGTACGAATGTACCGATTTATTAGTTATTATATGTGGTCCCTCAGGGACCAAAAAAGGAGGACTTTTTAGTGTATACCTAATCATTGCCAAAATACGTTTCGGTCAATACGAATGCGTTTAAATATGTTTTTACTAAATCTATAACATTAAAATAAGCCAACATATTAAACACTTGCCCAGAAGTGTAAGGTTCAGTGTGTGAACTGAGGGACCACACGTTTGGCTGTATAACTTTTTAACGAATTCTTTACAAATTCCAGGATTTTTCTACAAAATAATACTCTACTACTACTAAATTTTCACCAAACACCATCATACCAACCACCATTGAAATATAAGTGGTCCCTCAGTCCACACGCACACCCGCTTATAAAGTTGTATCTTAGTTGGTAGTGCCCCTGCCTATGAAGGTAGAGCTGCCAGGTTCAAATCTCGGCGAGCGCATTTATTTGCCTTTATCGAAAATGTTTGTTCCTTGGTCATGGTTATTTCATAAATATAATATATATTAAAGTATATATTATTTATCTAATTTATACCTACATCGTCGCTTAGTATCCACAACACTTCATGAACATAAACTTTGTATCTTTGGTTGTATCTCAGTTCCTGATTCGACGCTGACATACGAGTTTGCTAAGAGTAGTGACAGTTTTTATTTTTATAGTGATTTTTTTTTGTCAGCCGACGAAATACAGCTTGGTTTGATTGATTTTACATACAAACGAAATTCGGCACTGTTCTTTACACAGCCAAGTTCAAAAAAATGTTTTAGAGAAATTAGTATGGTGGGCCTTACGCAGTTAATATAAGAACTTAAAATTGAAATAAATATGGTGGTACTGGGATTGTTTTCCCCATCTTTTACCACTAAAACATTAGTGGCGTTAAAAAATCCAGCAGTTATAGGTAAAATAGATTCCACGAGAGTTGAGGTCACCCACACAACACCATGTCAAGAAAACACAAGGGGAATTTTAAATTAGTGTTATTTTTTCGTACTGGGACCCATTTCTCGAAAGCTTGTAACTTGTAATACGTACGGAAGTCCTTATTAATTAATAGTGTAGAAAAGAGACTTCCACTTGTATCATGCCGGCTGTACACACACACTTGCCTCTCGCCGAGAGTCTCGGGCGAGAGGCTCTCGACGAAAGCACACCATGTACACACTCGTGGCGTCATTTGAACAGCGGATATCGGCCACGATGGACTTAGAAACTGCTGCCGCCGTCTGTCTTCGTGCTGTTACTTATTATATTTACTTAGGCATTTATTACACTTTCATTCTGATAGCATTCTAAAAATTCCATTTCACGATCGTTGGATTACATTTTTAACCTATACAAACACGTCTTTAAACAACTACAGTCAGCGGGCAACTAAATGAACGACTTGAACGAGTGTGTACATGTTTGTTGTCGTTTACCTCGCGAGAGCCTGCGAGACCATTTGACTCGGGCGCAAAAAACCGACACGCGACCGAGGCGAAAACCGAGCGCACGAGACATGGCGAGAGCATCATGTACACACTCGGTCTCGGTCAGTCACGGGCCACGGGGTGTCTCGGCGAGTGTGTACAGCCCGCATTACATTACAAGTTACAAGCTTTATAATGCAATATTTTAAAATGCTTTGTACTCTTTATGTACTGCTCAATATTTTATCTAGTTTACAATATCATATTTTTAAATTACTCTATTAACTTTAGATACAATTTATATACCGAAGAACGAAAAAGAATGAAAAAAGAACCGTTCTTTTTGTATGGAGAAAATAACGGTTCCGGTCCCTGCCTTGAAATCGTAATCATAGTAGGTGAGTTTTAGGTGAAACGACTAAATAAAGTACAGTCGACGATAAAAGCTTGTGTCAAAAATGTAGTTTTTATCGACAAAACCTTATTATTTGGTTGCGAAAGTACCCCCGTGTGCTAAATGATTTATTTCCGACAGGTGTTCTATGCACATTTTCACAACACTTGGCGTATTGCCATACTAGACAGTACTGAATGTCACTCAATGCAATAACTAATGAATTTAACTTTCTTTGACTAATGACCTGTTGATGGAGTGAATGATCGTTGCGAGTTAAATGTAGCAGGACACAGGTGCAAAGATCCGAAGTTTAATCAATTTTCTGCTATTAGGCATCGATAAATTTATTTAAATATTTAGGACATTATTTAGACACTGAATGAATACCTTAGCCAACAAACTGGCTAAACTTTAATCTATGGGAACAAATTTTGATAATAGCTTGAAAAAAAGGAAGTCATGTTTAAAAAACTTATTTTGTAAACCATAATGTAAATCTTAATTGGTAGAATACATCACATGTTACACTATGTTTGGTCAGTTGGTACAAAAACATACAAATATTGCGTTGCTGAAGAGCTGAACTTAGTCATTGCTTAATAATTATTGGAATTTCAAAAATTCGTAATAAAATATAATTTTAACAATGACTAAAATGTCAACACTATTGATTTTTACTCAAAATCAACTAAGAGGGTAAAGGTTACAAATTTTTTTTTTATTCGTATGGCATTACATAACTTGGTCGCTATTAAAGAATTACAAATTAATATCTAAGTTCTCCACCCATCGGGCTGCGTTTTCACTTAACGTTAATAGGTCCAGAGGGTCTCCACTGTAAGGTTACATTATTTCTATTAAGAAACCGATATAGTTTAATCCCTTGGAGAAAACACAATAGCAGCTATCCAAAAGTTGGTCAACTCAACCCAATTGAATAGTAAATTGGTCGAAATTTGTTTATTTATTAGTTATTTTATTACATACACACAAGTCACACGAGCATCTTTACAGGTTACATTATTATACAGGTTGTTCTTTTTGTTTTGCGTTAAATTTAAAGAAAGCATATTTAGATCAAATATAATTGATTTCTCTAAGAAACTAGTGTCTTAAAATCTTACTGTTAATGAAAAAATTACTTCATGACTGTCAGAGTGGTACAGTGCTCAAAAATATTTAAACATTCACTCTACCACCATGACTCATGACAATAGTTATTCTTACACTTACCATTTCATTTATCATGTATGAAACCGAAAAAAAAAACGTTTTCGATTTGAAGAAAAACCAAGATTATACCAGGCAACTTATATTCATTTCCCAAGTAACCTGTCCAATTCAATGCATATCAAAAAGGACCCCTGCATACACAAACGCATTAACACCACAATTTGTCCTCAGTCATTGGGCGTGGCGGTGAGCAGATCACGAGATTGCAAGCGGAGTCCGGCTGCAAGATCCAAATGGCCCCCGGGTCCGGTGGCCAGCCGGACCGTGTGTGCACTCTTACTGGGTCCAGGGAGGCTATCGCTAGGGCCAGGTTAGTACCACATCTTGGACTCTATATCAGTACACTGCCGGGCAACAGCCTCTTCTTAACCTAAACCACTAATTGGAGTTCGAGGCCAAAGAATCTACGAAAATATTGCCACAACAATGAAATGTTCTTACAATAGTAAATAATTATTTTCTAAAAATAGACGTTGAGATATCTTATTTATTGGTAATTTTAATTATTTAATTTATAGAAACAATATTATGTACTTATTTTCACGTAAATATGAGATATTTTAATAAAAACTTAATTATCCGCAAATATTAGTAACAAAGTTGATATTGCGCTGGTATCACCTCAGGTGTTAATAACATTTGGTACAGCAATTTAACTACACATAAATTAAAACCCTATTTCTGCATACGTTTAGAAAATTGCAGAATAATATATTGTAGCGTGCTTTATGTTCACATTTCGTATTCGTAAAATTCCTTTGACCTACAAATTTCTTTGGCAGTGCTATAGTTCTCCATTTAAATGATCATACAGATCTTACGTTTTGTTTTCTTCCGTAGGTTGTTAACAAGGTGACCCACTTCGTTCAGCCATGTTTAGCTTCGCTATACACCCCATCATCAAAAAATGAAATTCCAAATGAAATATGCTGGGTAAAATGTTATAAAACACAATGATACAAAATCATATTTTCTGGATCTACTCATGATTACAGCCAAGTTTTACTATGGGACCAGATTTGAAAAAGTTACCACTCAGGAGGATAAGTGATGAAGAAGACAAATAATAAATAAAATACAAAAAATGCTTTCATTTTACATTTCCAAATTTCTTTCCCATAATTTTAACCCGTAATATAAGGCAGGGGGCTTAGTAATTTAACCATACCTACCGTCTTAATAAATATGGCACGCTGTCGTTTGTGTTCACTGGTAATTCAACTTCTTTTTAAAATAGGCTTTGAAACGTTGGCTCTTATCATTTTAAGTTCTTTACAAGAAAATTTTGTCATTTCTATGTTATTTAAGAGAAAAGACAAGTTTTAGGTATTTACGTGTTTAAAAAAAAATCCTAGTTGTGACAGCCATATTAAACAAAAAGGCGTACAAACATTACGGAGGTATATAATGTTTTTATTAGGAATTATTTTAAATAAATTAATGAAATAACAAAAAGGTTGTGGAAACCTGAAAACTTTATTTGACAATGACATAAGAGACTGACAGATTTGACAATAACGCATCTGTCGTAGTTTCGTTGGCCTCGAACTCCAATTACTGGTATATGCGTATGGACGCATTAACCCTTAATTGCATGACCTTGACAAAGATATTCAAATTTGATTTCTGACATGTTGTCAGAGTCAAGAATACATGATGGATATTTCCATCACTATGCAATTAAGGGTTAAGAGGTAAATGCTTATAATCGCCAAGCTGGGTAACCGGGTTGGCGATCGCAGTAGTGTGTCCACTATGATTCATGATGCTGCTGAGTGCCCATCATCAATCTTCGATAAATAAATGGTTTATTATATTCATCATCATCATCAGCCTATAGTCGGAGAACCAAGGTCACCGACATAGCAACGAGGGTAAGCAAACTGAAGTGGCAGTGGGCGGGACATGTTTGTCGAAGAGTCGATGGCCGATGGAGCATACGAGTCTTGGAGTGGAGACCGCGAACGACTCGCTCGGTGGGCCGCCCTCCCGCCAGATGGACCGACGATCTAAAGAAAGTGGCGGGAAGTGGTTGGATGCGGAGAGCTGAGGACCGAGTATGGTGGCGCGAATTGGGGAAGGCCTATGTCCAGCAGTGGACGACTATGGGCTGATGATGATGATGATTATTATTATATTACAGCCGAAATATTCCGAAACTTTCTGGACTCGACAGGAATCAGTAGTAATAAATATAAACGGCTGCCATAATCGATCATACATGATGAACGCGGCATCTTATCATCGGCATAGCCCAAAAGGAATTCGTGGACCTTTCGTAGACAGCAATTTTTTTTTCTTATAGTTTTCTCGTACGCGGATCCACGTTCCGGCATACGAGTGATTAATACATCAATGAAAAAAAAATTGGTTGCCTGTAAAGTCGGTATACGGGCGAAAGTTTTACGTGACAACGACAAGGTGAGTGGAAGGGACGCGTGCCTCTCACTCGCTCTCATTGTGAGCGCATAACGTGAGCGGAGCGTAACGCAGTTTCTTGAAGTGTCACCCGGCAAACCAATTTATAATACGTTGTCACGTCAGATAATGATATGAATTATATTCACATTCTTACCACCGATAGATCCATGAAAAATGATAAGAAAACGCAGTGCCGTAAAAAAATTGTGTGTCACAAAGTCGGTCTTTTTTTTCCGACAATCACCAGGGTAAATTTGGCCATTGGTTTTGTACGGCACCTGTGTCATTAAATAATGATGCTGAATGAATGCTGCTTCTAATCCATTATTCCGCAACGCCGTACAAAAATCATACGACAAGGGGAAAAATCGAGGGTTGCAATCCCCTCTCTTTCTCCTCTCTTTTCGGGTGATTTGAAAAAGTACGGCTTCGGTTCCAAAACATTATCTAACACTCAAAAGTACTATTAAAAAGAATGCCGTCAACTACTCACATCTCCTTATCTCCCTCTGGCACAAGACGAAACTAACATAAACCACTTGCCACAGGGAACTCGTGAACCAAATAGTGAATCACCGCGGGCGGGAGAACGCGCCTCAGCACGACGGGCCGGGCGGCATGGGCATGGGCATGGGCGGCGGCGACATGGGCAGCCCGCCCATGCAGCGCGGCGGCGGCGGCGGAGGCTTGGCGATCACTGTGAGTACAAATAGTGAATCACCGCGGGCGGGAGAACGCGCCGCAGCACGACGGGCCGGGCGGCATGGGCATGGGCGGCGGCGACATGGGCAGCCCGCCCATGCAGCGCGGCGGCGGCGGCGGCGGCTTGGCGATCACTGTGAGTACAAATAGTGAAGCACCGCGGGCGGGAGAACGCTCAGCACGACGGGCCGGGCGGCATGGGCATGGGCATGGGCGGCGGCGACATGGGCAGCCCGCCCATGCAGCGCGGCGGCGGCGGCGGCGGGGGCTTGGCGATCACTGTGAGTACAAATAGTGAATCACCGCGGGCGGGAGAACGCTCAGCACGACGGGCCGGGCGGCATGGGCATGGGCATGGGCGGCGGCGACATGGGCAGCCCGCCCATGCAGCGCGGCGGCGGCGGCGGCGGGGGCTTGGCGATCACTGTGAGTACAAATAGTGAATCACCGCGGGCGGGAGAACGCTCAGCACGACGGGCCGGGCGGCATGGGCATGGGCATGGGCGGCGGCGACATGGGCAGCCCGCCCATGCAGCGCGGCGGCGGCGGCGGCGGCGGCGGCGGCGGCGGCGGCGGCGGCGGCTTGGCGATCACTGTGAGTACTTTTGTCTGTCTCTAAGGTTCGGTTGGAAAAAATAGGCATGAATAATAATAATTGAATTTTTTCGTGAGGCGTAATAACTATAAATATATGGTTAAACTCGTGTGTATTTATTTAAATAGTCACTACGTTCGCGCGTAGTGACGCGTGTTTCGTCGTGAGTCGTATGGCGTGAACTTGAAAATGGGCTCAGTGCTTGATAATGGAGACCTAGGCTCTCTGAAACATGTCGCGCGTAGTAACTAAATACACACGAGTTTAACCGTTTAATACCGTTTATTTATGAATAATAATAGTTCAATTCAAATCAACATTTTTTTTTAAACTTTCAAAACTATCGTCAATATGAAATTTTATATGAAATACACAACAGTGATGTCACGTTTGTATACTGCCAAATGACTTACTCTTTTCACACGTTCGCCTCCGGTAGTTTTTCACTAAGTGCTAATACTATGCCGATCGACATTTTCTGATAAAGCTCCTATGCCAGTGACACGCATGTGTGACCGAAAAGATTGTACTCCTATGCCGGCGACACAGCATTTGTGTCAAAATCGTTCGTATCTTTATGCCACTGGCATAGGAACAAGAACTTGATTTATACTACTGGCACAAGAATAAGATAACTTTGATCACGTATGTGTGTCACTGGCATAGGAGTCAGATTTTGGTGATCACAGATCTGTGTCACCGGCGTCGAACGTGTTAAGTTCTTTTCATTCTCAATTCATCATGAATTCTTCATCACTCAGAAATCTTTTCAATTCATCATACCTATTAGGGATCTTTGTCCCCAGTATACTATTGGAGGGTATAGCATCATCTAATTGTGTGACTGCTTGTATTTGGTTCTGAAATTCCCAATTTTGTTGATCAGGAGGAAGTGATGCTGCCGGGTCCCAAAGTGGGTCTGATCATCGGCAAGAATGGCAAGACCATCAAACAGCTGCAGGAACAGTCTGGCGCCAAGATGGTCGTCATCCAGGATGGACCTAACACGGAATACGTAAGTTTGTTCTTGTAATGTTAGCGCTTGAATTATTTATTTATTCAATTCTCACCAAATCGCTAATGTGACGGATTTGTCGTTGTTAGGGGTCGGTACTATGGCCACTATGTCACTACGTTTAAGAACCGGAGATTTCAACATCTCTTTGCCTGTATTCATGATTTAGTGATTTTTAGTGTATACTGAGTAATAAAACTGTTCAATTAATCAAAAAAAATATTTTCATCACACTTGCTGTCTAAGCGCGCCATTGTTTGCGCGCGTAGCGCGTAGCGCAGTAATAGAAAAGTGAAATTCCCTAGGGAGTAATAGAAATGTCAGTACGTCATTTAATAAAATTATGTCTTAAAACTTATTTTTTGGTTGGCAAGTGTGATGAAAAACATTGTATGCATCACGGTCGGTAAGTGGAATACTAACTCGAGTCATAAAACACTCTCGTTAGTAATTCCGTACTTACCTCCCTTGATGCACAATGTACTATTATTTTATACAATAACAATAAATAAGGTCTCATATGTTTTTTAGTACAGATGGTGCCTTTTTTAGGCTCTAGTGCGAGGTGTGTGTGGGTCATTTTACGTCAGGTTCAAAACTTCGGAAAGCCGTCTGTACTTAAAAACGTCGTACGAGACACGTGCAAAAAAGAAATTCGTAATTCGTGTCGATTTTAAACACACCCTATCGGTCGTGTTTTAAAATATCGCCACTCGTTTCGAATTTCATGTTTTACTGTACTATTCTGGTTTTGCGGCACGTAAAATACTCTTTTAATCGTGTTAAGATCTGTCCCTGGCAGGAGAAGCCCCTTCGCATCTCAGGCGACCCGGGCAAAGTGGAGCACGCCAAGCAACTGGTCTTCGAACTACTCGCCGACAAGGATGCCGGTGGCGGCGGCGGCGGTCGCCAGTACGATGACGTGTACTCGCCGCAGGACCAGGGGAACCACATGGGCGGCAACCAGACCGAGGTGACTAACGTTCTGATAGCCACAGTCGGCTATAGGCGACACCGTGAAGCCCCTTCGCATCTCAGGCGACCCGGGCAAAGTGGAGCACGCCAAGCAACTGGTCTTCGAACTACTCGCCGACAAGGATGCCGGCGGCGGCGGTGGCGGTCGTCAGTACGACGACGTGTACTCGCCGCAGGACCAGGGGAACCACATGGGCGGCAACCAGACCGAGGTAACTAACGTTCTGATAGCCACAGTCGGCTATAGGCGACACCGTGAAGCCCCTTCGCATCTCAGGCGACCCGGGCAAAGTGGAGCACGCCAAGCAACTGGTCTTCGAACTACTCGCCGACAAGGATGCCGGTGGCGGCGGTGGCGGTCGCCAGTACGACGACGTGTACTCGCCGCAGGACCAGGGGAACCACATGGGCGGCAACCAGACCGAGGTAACTAACGTTAACCTGGTAGCCACAGTCGGCTATAGGCGCCGCCGTGAAGCTTCTTCGCTTCTCAGGCGACCCGGGCAAAGTGCTGACGACGTGTACTCGCCGCAGGACCAGGGGAACCACATGGGCGGCAACCAGACCGAGGTAACTAACTTTCTGATAGCCACAGTCGGCTATAGGCGCCGCCGTGAAGCCCCTTCGCTTCTCAGGCGACCCGGGCAAAGTGCTGACGACGTGTACTCGCCGCAGGACCAGGGGAACCACATGGGCGGCAACCAGACCGAGGTAACTAACTTTCTGATAGCCACAGTCGGCTATAGGCGCCGCCGTGAAGCCCCTTCGCTTCTCAGGCGACCCGGGCAAAGTGCTGACGACGTGTACTCGCCGCAGGACCAGGGGAACCACATGGGCGGCAACCAGACCGAGGTAACTAACTTTCTGATAGCCACAGTCGGCTATAGGCGCCGCCGTGAAGCCCCTTCGCTTCTCAGGCGACCCGGGCAAAGTGCTGACGACGTGTACTCGCCGCAGGACCAGGGGAACCACATGGGCGGCAACCAGACCGAGGTAACTAACGTTCTGATAGCCACAGTCGGCTATAGGCGCCGCCGTGAAGCTCCTTCGCTTCTCAGGCGACCCGGGCAAAGTGGAGCACGCCAAGCAACTGGTCTTCGAATCCCTCACCGACAAGGATGGCGGCAACCAGACTGAGGTAACTAATGTTAGCCTTTTGATACCCACAGTCGGCTATAGATGACGCCGGAAAGTCTTGTCTAGGACGCTAACGACGGCTACTGTCGACGTCTTGAATAATCGTGAACGCGTGGCGTCTGGAGCTAGGCATATTGCTTCGACATCTGGCGGTCAAAAGGCTAATATTCACACATCACATCGTGTACTATATCTGTCGACTTCTGGACCACGGCGTCTCCTTAGCCTATGCCTTTGGACGCATTAGGAGATAATTGCCCATAATCGCCACGCTGGGCAAGTGCCGATCGCAGTAGTGTGACCACTATGATGATGCTACTGCCCATCAATTTTCAATATAGTTACCTATAAATTGTCGGTGACACTTCAATCATGGGATTGATCATTGAAGTCGACTCTTACGACACCCACGGGAAGAGTTTCAGAGCAGAGGCACAAGGTACAAAATAATTACCATATTTTGGAGCTGCACTAGCTACTTACAACTGTTATATTATAATCAGGGATCGGCAAAATGTGCGTCATTGTTCGCAATAATATGGACATGACTTCAAAGTTGATTGAATAATTAATCATTTTCAGAAAATTACTTATGTGACACTGGTAACAATGAAAATCTTTGTAAATAGTCACTTACCTTTGATATCACATTTCCAGAAATTTTTCGTTTAATTATTCATTCAATCAACTTTGGAGTCATATCCATATTATTGCGAACAATAACGCACATTAGTCCGATCTCTGATTATAATGCACATGCCTATATCCTAAATTGTTTCTGTTCAGGTATTAGTGCCTAAAATCGCCGTGGGCGTGGTTATTGGCCGTGGCGGAGACATGATTAAGAAAATCCAAGCGGAGACAGGATGCAGAGTCCAATTCCATCAAGAACGAGACGACGGGCCCGGTGACAAGAGGTGACTTATTTATTATATGACTATCATTTTTAATTTTTTTTTTTTTTTTTTATAATTTTTTTATTTCAAAATGACGGGCGTTTGTCCGATCCTTGCTGATGAGCTCTTGGATAAATTGGTTAAAGTCGGTTTTTAAATTTTGTGACTATGATGTCTATGTAACAACAACGTTTATGAATAAGGGGATAAACTGTGACTTATCTGTTACCTATTACTTATTTACATAACCGCATCTTTCGCATCGTATATGTCAGAGTTATTTAAAGGGGTTAAATAATACAATTTTTATTATTGACAATATTGTGCTTTATTCTAGATGCTACTTACAAGGCAAACCTCATCAAGTGGATCAAGCTCGGCAAATGATTGAAGATTTAATCGCTAGTGTCAACGTAAGTACACTTTTACTGGAATATGAATAATGTACTATTCTAATAAAGCAGAGTTATGGCGAGATTTTGATGCTCCAATACCCGGGTTCACATTTAATGAGTAATTTCCTCGCGGTCCTCAGATAGAATCGCTTCATTCAACCGATCTCGATGGAGAGCAAACTTGTAGAAGTATTCTAAATACAGACTATCATAGCCCGGTCTGGATGGGTCCTGGATTTTCCCCAGGCAACCAACCCACCGGCTCTCCCATCGCTTAACGCTCCCTTTAGCATAAATACTAACCGCCTTATTCATAAACGTCTTCTAAGTTAACAAGACGTTAAGTATTGTTGGTCCCTTTCTATCTTACAGACATGTACCTATAAGACGGAAAGGGACAAACAATACTTAGCAGCTTGCTAAGTTAGGAGTTCCTTATGAATAAGGGTCTAAGTCAGGTTAAAAAAACTTCGCGATGATGCTCCTAATGTGTGGACTCGGCTTGTAATAGTAGATTACATGCCGAGGCCGTTTAAGTGGGAAATGTCTCGGATGACGTGTAATTGTAGGCCGAGGCCGACAAACATAAGGCCGAGATGTGTGTATTATTTTTCTGCTCAACGGAGCCGGCAGGCGGCAACTTAGTTTAGCGCAGCGGCCTGCAAAGTGCTGTTTAGTGGCCAGAGGGAGAAAAGGATTTTAATTTAATTAATCGTTTCTAGCTGCCGTTTTCAAGTTCCTTAATGCAATTATTGTATTGCTTCCTAGTCAAGCTGTCATTTTAGACTACAATAAGTATTATACTTGATTACGCGTTATAGTTTCTTTATGTTCATGCTGAATAACTGTGCAGGTCTCACACCAGCGCGAATCGCAAGTGAGAAAATTTGTCATCACCACTTGTGTTGTGCATGCACTGTCTTTAGTATGTGATCTGTGACGGAATAACGAATTACTTACAGGGACCTTATATTTCACAATCTTTATTCAAACCCTTAATTTATAAATTCTGGGACCAGAACTTCCATGCGTGATTAGGGGAAATTTGACCGCCTTTTCAGAGTTCTAGCTGTGTAAACAATGTAAATTCAGTTGAACTAGAGTGACCTTTATTCATATACGTCTTCTAACTAAGCAAGCCGATAAGTAACACTCTCCCTTTCAGTCTTATAGACATATTGATAAGACGAAAAGGAACAAACAATACTTATCGTTTTGCTTATTTAAGAGACTTATGAATACGGGGTAAATCGTTATTCCTCCATAGTCGCATTCTTTTGGGTTCTTTGCTTACCTAACTGGGTTTTCTTACAATGTCAGAGACTACGGAGGCAAAAACTATTATGGTTACTAGATTTATTTTATATTTAGGAAACATGTACCACAAAACACAGTTTTATCTGCCATCTTAATTGCAGAGATCAATTTTACTGTCCTATCACGTTTTGGCAAGCAAGTCACGCCAATCTTTATTGAGCTAGCGGAACTGTGCTTGGGTGTTAATCCATTTTAACTCTGCGCTCTGTGATTTACGGACTATTTGTTATTCTTTCTTGTCATTTCTGGAGGCAAGTAATTTTCACACTTGTTTAACGTTTGGTTCTTTTTTCTTTTTAGTGGACCCTTGGTAATATGAAATCGCCGATGATTCTCGGTGGATAGCTGTGTTACCAAGGATTTAATCTACGGGATACTTCTTATTTAGTTTAAAATTCTTTAAAATAAAACGTGTTTCTTTTGAGAAAAATAACATTCCGCTGTTTTAAACGTTAACTTTTGTGTTTTGAAAAGTGGGTTTTGAATACTTTGGAGACGTTTGGGAATTCCATATTTACCTTGAAGATATAATCAAGTCTGTACGTTTTTCTGTGGTATTAAAAACACCCCATTTAGTTTACAGTTTTACATATTCGTTTGTGTGTGTTAATCGGGTGTCATAATCAAAAAGCACGATATCGTTTATGTATACGTAAAAGCAGAGAATGGTAAACAGAGTCGAGATAACGAAGCGGGGTATCGACAAACACGTATGTCACTATACACTACATTTACATTCGAATTGGAATTACGTACCATTTCAGACTTTGTCACAGTGAAAATCAATATGAAAGTCGCTCGGAATCTCATATTGATGTCACTATGACAAAGTACAAAACATAAATCACTGAAACTGTATCGAAATAAACGATATCGTACTAATCTGTGAAATCACAGGCAGGGTGGTGTTGGTAGTATTTGTACTTGTATGAACAGTTTTCGTATACTGTAAAATATCAAAGTACTTGGCAGCGGCCTCTTTCATACAAATCCATATATAACAAACACCGATAACCACTTGGCCTTACCGTTAGTAATTTATGGGTGCAATTTCGTAGGCCACGAGAAAAGCGATCTATATACATAGATGATATAGCAACGTAGCTGAATCTGGTCCACGCTGACGGCTCAGTGTGGACCTGTGGACAGGGGTAATAGCCAGAGGTCGGATAAAATGTGGTGTCATTGTTCGCAATAATATTAGACATGACACCAAAATTGATTGAATATACCAGTAACAATGAAAACCTTTGTAAATAGTCAAAAAAATATTATATATTCCATGTTATTGCGAACAATGACGCACATTCGTACGACCTCTGGTAATAGCTAATGGTGGTGAATTCGAGTTTTTTCGTGGCCTTTATCTAATGGGAATTCTCCTTTAGCATTGTGACGGGCTATCGGAGGCTAATATCTCACCTCCTTATTCATAAAAGTTTCCTAACTTAGCAATCCGCTAAGTATTGTTTGTCCCTTTCAGTCTTATCAATGTCCAAAGAGCGAAAGGGACAATCAATACTTACCGGCTTGTTAAATCAGGAGACGTTTATGAATAAGGGGGTAAAACTTCATTAATAACCGTGTTCTAACAGAGGCGGGATCAAGAAGTGCGCTCCGGACGAGGTCGCGGCGGCTCTGGCCAGCGGAACGGCGACCGTGGCGACTTCCAGCAGTGGCAAGATCAGGAGATACGGGTCACTTTCACCGTGTCTAACCTCAAGTGCGGACTCATCATCGGCAGAGGTGAGACCGCTAGGATTCACAGGCTTTGGGAGTAGGTTTTCAAACATAGGTTTTGGAAGTTCCTAGCAGCTGAACGTAGACCGTGGCGACTTCCAACAGTGGCAGGATCAGGAGATACGGGTCACTTTCACCGTGTTTAACCTCAAGTGCGGACTCATCATCGGCAGAGCTGAGATCCCTAGAATTCACATTCTTTGGGAGTAGGTTTTCTAGCATAGGTTTCGAGTTCCTAGCGGCGGAACGTAGACCGTAGCGACTTGCAACAATGGCAGGATCAGGAGATACGGGTCACGTTCACCGTGTCTAACCTCAAGTGCGGACTTATCATCGGCAGAGGTGAGACCGCTAGGATTCACAGGCGTTGGGAGTAGGTTTTCCAGCATAGGTTTCGAGTTCCTAGTGGGAAACGTAGACCGTGGCGACTTGCAACAATGGCAGGATCAGGAGATACGGGTCACTTTCACCGTGTCTAATGACCGGTTCACATTATTCCAGTAGCATTCTAGTCCAGCAATCCAATCCAGTACTGGAATGCTACTGGAATAATGTGAACAGACACTGGAATGCTTCCATTCCAGTGAACATTCCAGTCCAGTGACTGGAAAGACCGTCAACTTTTCATTCCAGCTCACTCAATCCAGCGGCACTGGAATAATGTAGACAGCCAATCCAGTTCTAAACCAGTACTAGATCATTGTCATCGATGTATTTCCAATCCAGCTATTCTTAAAATACTGGAATAATGTAAATGATATGCTCCAGTCCAGCACTGGACTGGATTAGACCGCTGGATTACTGGACTAGAATAATGTGAACCGGGCATAACCTCAAGTGCGGACTTATCATCGGCAGAGGTGAGACCTCTGGCATTCACATTCTTTGGGAGTTGAGCATAGGTTTTGGAAGTTCCTAGATGCGGAACGTAGGGGTAATCTGCGTCAGCTAGCGGACGCCCTTATACCAGGGCCATAGAATTGTAATATTACTGTTTGTTACTTTGTGCAGGTGGCGAAGTAATAAAGCAGATAAACGCGCAATCAGGCGCGCACTGCGAGCTAGACCGACGCGCTCAGGGCGCCGACCGCAACAACCGCACATTCTACATTCGCGGACACCCTGACGCCGTCGAACACTGCAAGCGCATCATTATGGAGAAAGTTGGCATGGTGAGTGTTTATCTAGGTTGGTTAGCATGTCAAACTGAAGTAGCTCGAAAAATTTAACATCGGTGGGGCAAGCGAGTTCTTGAGTAGCGACTATCGACGCAGCGTGAGAAGACATACATGGACGTACGGTAAAACTAGCTGGAATCCTTTGAATGCTGGCTGCGCATTATGGATCCTTATGACATGCTCTGGGGGAACCTATATCTAGTGGACGTGCCATGCCGGGAGGAAAGTAAGAAGATAAAGACGCAATCAAGCATGGACTGTGAGCTAGATAGATTCGTTCAGGGCGCCGACCGCAACGACCGCACATTCTACATCCGCGGACACCCTGACGCCGTTGAACACTGCAAGCGCATCATCATGGAGAAAGTTGGCATGGTGAGTGTTTATCTAGGTTGGTTAGCATGTCAAACTGAAGTAGCTCGAAAAATTTAACATCGGTGGGGCAAGCGAGTTCTTGAGTAGCGACTATCGACGCAGCGTAAGAAGACATAGATGGACGTATGGTAAATAGCTGGAATCCTTTTGATGCGGGCTGCACATTATGGATCCTTATGACGTGTTCTGGGGGAACCTATATCTAGCTGTGGACGTCCCATGCTGGAAGGAAAGTAAGAAGATAAAAATGCAATCAGGCGCCTACTGTGTGAGGTTAGATAGTCTAGGTCAGCAACAATCACATATTCTGCAGCAGTATATTGAAATTGTTTAGAAATATGTACAGGACATACACACACAAACAAAATAAGGCGTACACAAAAATGTTCAAAAGTATGTCCCAGTGCACTCTAATTCTGTGTAATAAGAACATCGTAACATATTTATGAGCGAATTCTTTCGATGCTTATTTTTGCACTTGACCAATAAATTTTAGAGAATACAACACTGACCAACGATTTGGCGCAACTCATTCTTATATTTTAAACGGGTTGATACGATTTTCTTTATACTAATCTCACCTTGTAAAACTCCACTAAAGGTGCATTCCACGAAAAATTCTAGTCGGGAACGTGACGGCTATGACAGCTACCTTAGAAATATATGGAAAGTGCGCAAATTCTCTATAAATATAAACACCCAGTTATAAAACTAAGATACACCAAACATTGTATTACATTAAGAACGGCGTCACGTACGCGACAATCTCGTGGAATGCACCTAAAGCATTAAAATTGTTCTGTTCAGCCGGTGAACTTCATCCAAGAGGGCGGCAACGGCGGCGGCAGCAACAACGGCAACGGCAACGGCGGCGGCGACTACTACGGCGGCGGCGGCGGCGGCGGCGGCCCGCAGGGCGCGGCGTGGGGCTACAACCCGCACTGGCACCAGCCTAACAACCAACCTCCACAGGTATCTATTTTATTAGTACATTGTGCATTAAGAAAGGTAAGTATGGAATAGGCTACTTGACCCATTTTTAAAGTTTGTCGTATATTATTAATCAATATCAGGTTAACGGAAAAAAAATATAAATATATTTTTTCACGACCTAGAAAACCGCAAAATTATAACTTAAAATTTTAACTTTCGTTACCGCGCGAAAACGATGTTAATGCTTAGATTATCTGTGGTGTGTCGTCACTCAAACCGAAAACAAACATTTGACATGTCACTTATGTTATGTCAATGTCACAGCAAAGCTAGAAAGCTACATGCCTACATGTCCATGGCGAACTTCACTCGTATAAAATTCGACATGAAGTTAGTTTAAGATCCTATGACGTCACATCATGGCCGACACCGTTTTCGGAGTACGAAAAAAAAAAAAAAAAACAAATTTTTCAATAAAAAATATGTACCCATCAAACACTATTAATACACCGTAATCGAAAAATATTGTTCTTTTCAATAAATACTACAGAAAATAATAATTTTTTGCACTAAATTTGATGAGTCAAGTAGCCTATTACTAACGAGAGTGTTAGAAGCCCGACGCCGTAGGCGGAGGGCTTTTAATGACTCGAGTTAATAATCTGCTAACCGACCGTGATGCATACAGTGTTTTTCATCACACTTGCCGACAAAAAAATAAGTTTTAAACCAAAATATTATTTGATGACGTACTGACATTTCTATTACTCCCTAGGGAATTTCACTTTTCTATTACTGCCGCTATGCACGCAAGCAATGGCGCGCTTAGACAGCAAGTGTGATGAAACAGCTTTTACGCTACGGCTACAAAATCTTCGACTCTTACTCTGTGCAAAAATTTGCAAAAAGGATAATTTTTTTATGTAATTTTGACTTCTTAAAATATGATGGAACCGGGTTACTCACGTATTTAAGTCAATGGTTCGATAATATTTTCATATCTTTGACTATCACGTTAGTTATAATTTTGGCTTGCTCAACTTACCCCGGTATCAGGGCAAGCTGACCAATTGACCATATCTGACTTTTATGACTTTAAGCTATTTTTCTGGGAAACTGTAAACAAAAAAGAAAAAGTATCTTGAGACGTTTTTACTCTAATAAATTTTCTATCAACTGCAGTAGATTTGATAATTTTAAAACCGAGTGCTTAGGAATTACAGAGCCATAAACTCAAATGTGCTCAATTAGCCCCCTTTCTACCCTACTTATTGTACCGCCATATTTTGACAAATCCACGTCTTTGTTCTAAGTCACTGCACAATTTATAAAACTTTTTTTAGCCATTTACATGACAATGTAAATGTTACCACCAGTGATCATGTTCAAGTGTTTTGCATAATTTTTTCGAGTCGATTAGAAGACTTTACCCTAGGGTGACAGAACACAAGAAGTAGTAACTTTATACCTATAACCTGAATCGGAACAGATACTATTTTACTACTGTGAAGTTTGCACTATTAATAAAAATACATACGAGTAAATTACCTAAATGTCACTTATATTACATTACTCTTTCATGGAAAATTACCCTAATCTACTAAAAATTATCTATTAGCAGCAACAACAAGTGAACATCAACCCGTCAACCGGCCAGCCGGATTACTCTCAACAATGGATCGACTACTACCGCTCTCTGGGTCTTGTGAGGGAGGCTGAAGCGATAGAGCAGCAGGCGAAACAGCAACAACAAGGTATGTTTCTTTTTTATAAGAAAATATGTCTGTTATTAGAATTCAGCAACGACAAATGAACATCAATGGAAACTGGTCAGCCGGACTATTGTCAACAATGGATTGACTACTAGCTAGAAAGCGCTAAGGTCTTGTGACCTTGTGAGGGAGGCTGAAGCGATAGAGCAGCAGGCGAATAAACAGCAGCAACAACAAGGGAACATTAACCCGTAAACTGGCCAGCCGGACTGTTCTCAACAATGGATAATTACTACACACCGTGGGCTCTTTTAACCCGAAAGTTAACCACGCATTTTTGATGTAAAAACAAAGAAAAAATATTATATGAGTTTTGTCATTTGTCATTTGTGGAGAATTTTTTTTTTTAGTAATTTTATCATACAAAGTAAAAGTTAACTGGCACTTAAAATGAGCGTTAACGTTTTTTTTTACAAAAACCTAATTTTTTTGAGGTTTTTTTTATAATTTTTTGACATCTATTAATGAGGTTAGTAAGACTATTCTCCATAATGGCACCAACTCCATTAAAAATCCTTTCGTACTGAGTAACAACTACATTTTTTTTTTTCAATTGGTCATACATAACTCTGAAACTAGGCTATATCCAAAAAAGTTTATATGACATTATAGTTTCTAAATACGGTGTAGAGCTATAGAGCAGCAGGTGGAACAACATTTCTTAGAAGAAAATGTGTTTGTTTTTGTGTTATATGTGTGTAAATAAGAATAAAAAAACTTATGAATGTTTATTAATTTATTATACATTACTGGCGAAGAACTGACAAAGCCTAGTTGTAGGTTAAGTATTCGTTTAACCGTTTCAGTGCGGATGACACGCCAGGCATGTCATGAATAATTTTACCGAATGGCGTATGACACGATAGGCGTGTCATCATATTCTATGGCGTAGGTAAGGCACGCTTGGCGTATCATGAAAAAAATATTCGCCGCCATAGACAAAAGTTTTTGAAAATGGAACACGCAACGAATCGGTTAAACGGACAATCTTCAGATTCCGTTTAATTTGAAGCTTTTACAGTTGAGTCCAGTTTAGTCATAGTGTTTTCCTCAAAAATAGTCCAAGAAAAAATATAGTACATAAATTCAATTTTCCTAACATTATATGCATTATAATTTTGACGGTCATGTAAAAGCGTTGGTATTGCTGCCTTTTATTATTCTAATTTAAAATAAACCGTTACTACTGTTTTATAGCACTACTTTTAGATAGAACTCCTATGCCAGTGTTACGCATGTGTTACCGAAAAGATTGTACTCTAATGCCGAGGAATCAAAAACGCTCGTTTTTGTGGCGATTTGAATAAATAACCACAGGATTCAAGATGTAGCCTTTTATTGAACGTAGGAAATTTTCAGTACCTACTCATTGACAGGATAAATTTTCTAAAGTAACAAAAGAACACTTCCTTCGAATACATGACTGAGTCTAGCAATAGACAAGAACTTAAATAGGTTGAATGTATTATCATTGTCTAAATTCTAACAGTTTTATGCTAGTGGCATGAGTATAAGATTATTTTGATCACGCATGTGTGTCATTGGCATCGGAGTCAGATGTTGTTGATCACGTATGTGTGTCACCGGCATTGAACGTGTTAATACACAAATATTGAGTTCTACACAATGAGTGTAAAACATTTAAAAAAATGAGTTATTTCGGCGTTTTTCTAAACAACCGGTTACGATCCTCTGCTTCGTGGGTCTCGGTCTCCCCTATAATCTTTTTCCAAATACTTTACATAGTACCTCATAAGTCCTGGTGTATTGTAAAAAGAGTTCGTGAATTTTAACCTAATTGTCAAAACAATAGTGACTTACTAATCCCCTTAGGGTGCGGCTCCTCTGACGCGGAGCGGAGCGCAGCTGTGCAAAATTGACCAATTACATTCTTCAAATTCAAAATTCGAAACACTGTGATTCGTTCGTGACACTCAGCTCCGCTCCGCGTCAGTGGAGCCGCACCCTTATTCGTCCAACCGTCAAGCCGCTAATAATTGTTTGTCCCTTTTGTTTTTATGGACACATTGTTAAGAGCGAAAGGGACAAACAATTATAAGCGGCTTAGTTTAGTTAGCGACGTTTATGAATAAGGAGGTTAGTTTGTTATGAATTCGAAAGGTACAAAACAAAATCAACTCGTATTACTAGTGCGCAAAATTTCAATTCAACTGTACTGCCGTGCTAACTAAAAAGGACGCATCCCCCATAGAAAAACTATGAGAGATACGTCTTTTTGAGTTAGCACGGCAGTGTAGGTAATTTGTACTTGTGTAAGTACAGCCGGACTTGGAGGCAGGGATCGGAATCGGTTTTTTAGAAAAACCTCTAAATAGCTCAATATTTTTAAATGCTTTACACTCTTTATGTAGTATTCAACATTGACATTAACTATTAACATCATATTTTTGAATTACTCCATTAACAAAAAAATTATAAACCGAAGAACGAAAAAGAACGGAATTCGAACCGTTCTTTTGTATGGAGCAAAAACCGTTATCCGATCCCTGCTTGGAGGATAAATAAGCAATGTATGATTGTCAGGTGGAGCCAACAACGGAGCCCCCGGCGGCCCCGGCGCCCCCGCGCCCGCCGCGCCCTCCCCCGCTCCTGCCCCCGCCGCCGGCGCCGACTACAGCGCGCAGTGGGCCGAGTACTACCGCAGCATCGGCAAGCTCAAGGAGGCCGAGGCCATCGAGCAGCAGATCAAGATGAAGGTACCTCCTGTACTTGTAGTATAACGGCGCCGACTACAGCGCGCAGTGGGCCGAGTACTACCGCAGCATCGGCAAGCTCAAGGAGGCCGAGGCCATCGAGCAGCAGATCAAGATGAAGGTACCTCCTGTACTTGTAGTATAACGGCGCCGACTACAGCGCGCAGTGGGCCGAGTACTACCGCAGCATCGGCAAGCTCAAGGAGGCCGAGGCCATCGAGCAGCAGATCAAGATGAAGGTACCTCCTGTACTTGTAGTATAACGGCGCCGACTACAGCGCGCAGTGGGCCGAGTACTACCGCAGCATCGGCAAGCTCAAGGAGGCCGAGGCCATCGAGCAGCAGATCAAGATGAAGGTACCTCCTGTACTTGTAGTATAACGGCGCCGACTACAGCGCGCAGTGGGCCGAGTACTACCGCAGCATCGGCAAGCTCAAGGAGGCCGAGGCCATCGAGCAGCAGATCAAGATGAAGGTACCTCCTGTACTTGTAGTATAACGGCGCCGACTACAGCGCGCAGTGGGCCGAGTACTACCGCAGCATCGGCAAGCTCAAGGAGGCCGAGGCCATCGAGCAGCAGATCAAGATGAAGGTACCTCCTGTACTTGTAGTATAACGGCGCCGACTACAGCGCGCAGTGGGCCGAGTACTACCGCAGCATCGGCAAGCTCAAGGAGGCCGAGGCCATCGAGCAGCAGATCAAGATGAAGGTACCTCCTGTACTTGTAGTATAACGGCGCCGACTACAGCGCGCAGTGGGCCGAGTACTACCGCAGCATCGGCAAGCTCAAGGAGGCCGAGGCCATCGAGCAGCAGATCAAGATGAAGGTACCTCCTGTACTTGTAGTATTCATAACAGTATTACTGATTTCTAGATACTCTCTCGCAAGCAACGGGTAACACTCCACGTTTACGCCGCGTGCGTTACAAGTACATGCGTACATCGAAATCGGTCTAGATCAGTGGTAGCGCAGTGCTTCGAAGTGGACACATTCACGTAAATAAATGCACCACATACACATCATCAGCCTATCTCAGACATAGGCCTCTTCTATTAACTAGACGCACATAGCGCATAGACGAGGTAAATGCCCATAATCGCCGCACTGGGCAAGCGGATTGGCGATTGCAGTATGTGTTGTCCCTATGATGACGCCGCTGCCCATCGTCAATCTTCTAACAAAGTACTAAAAAACAAGAACTTGGTACTTAGAGATACAGGATAGGGTTTTTCTCTCATAATGCATTGTAAAATACACATGTTGAAATGTAGGCTTTTTTCCACACTTGTATTGTATCACAAACAACTATACCGTCCAACGTGATTTTACAACCTACGGACAGTTTTAAAAAGTACGTGGTATTGAAAACTTATCTAATTAGTAATGACTTATGTAATGTATTTAAAACACAATAGCTAACGTTACGATCCTTAACAAGTTGTTCAATATGCAGCAAGGCCAAGCCCCGGCCGCCGCGCCAGCCCCCTCGGCGCCCGCGCCGGCCGCCACGCCGCCGGCCGTCATGCCGCAGCAGTACCCGCAGCAGTACCCCGTGTACCCGGGCCAGGTGTACCCGCCCTACCAGCCCTACCAGTACCCGGCGCAGCCCGACCATCAGCAGTGAACGTGAGTACCGCCGCTTTACAGCCCGTCCGACCGAATGTACCCTTTCACCATAATGACAAGTGTGATAGAAAAATTACCGTTTCACCCATTGCAGGCGTCTATAGGCTACGGTACTATTAGGGTGTTCCTCATTTTTGGAATTTAGTAGGATGTTCGAACCAATAAAGGAGCTCTTTGCCCTCCCGATTGCAATTTTCTATAAATTTCAATATTTCTCATTTTGTTATTTGATAAAAAACCATGTTTTTTTTTTTTTTTCAATTATTATTTATAATAATATCAAGGGTCAATCAACTTTTTTCTGTCTGCTATTACCATGGTTACGGTCGCCTGAGTCACTATCGAGTCGAGTCACATTCCTATTTAAACTATGGAAACATACATTTTACTGGTGTTAATAAGCAGTTTCCTTAATGGGCTGCCTACAGACATGCAGTACATTACATACATGTTTGCGTAATTTAAGTAGCATGATTTTGCAAAAAAACAGCGTGACTCAGGCGACCGTATCCATGGCAATAACAGACAGAAAAAAGTTGATTCACCCATAAACAAAAAATTTAGTTCGACAATTGTAACAACTTTTGAAGTTCATTCAATATTTAATAACGTTATTAGTAATAACTATGTTGGTGGCAAATAGCCGTAGCCTGCGGAGGCCTGTGACGTCAGTAACAGTGATATTTTTCAATTGTCACACTTGTCAATATGGTGAAATAAGGGCCTGGACGTCCTAATGTGGGTCGGTGAATTGGAAATATCAGTCGTTTGAATTTTTTGAGACAGATCCTGCTGTAACCCGACATTAAAGCGACAATATCTCTCGGTGACATACTGTCTCACCAATACAGATTGGATATGGATTACCAGTTTAATTTATGGAATTTGTGCTATATTATTACTATTTTAAAAACAATAAAAAAGTGTGTATCTAATGTTTTGATCATAAATATACCCTATGTCCAGACCAAGATACGTTCTCAAATAGAAAGAAGGTGGTCATTGTCGTCTATAATTAAAGTATTCCGATAAAATATATTTCTAACTCAGGTTACTGGAAATTTTTACGAGGAAAATTTAAAAAAATTCAGGTGACTGATATTTTCAGAAAAATAATTATAAGTATGATGCAGTTCGTATATGTAGTTGCAATTTTCAAAGGATTAGTTTGTCAATGTATTTGATTTATATAGATTTAAAATATTTTCATGTGTGTATGAGAAACCAACATATTTGAATTTTTAACCCGCGTGTGTTCATCATTAAATAAATTATAATAATAGTAGCAGATTAACAGTGCATTGACAGACTACAAATAGTGTCTGTATACAACAGCAAGAAAGAAATAAGTAACTTTCAGTTAATACATTTATTTCCTTAATACATAATTCAGTGTTATTTAGCGGCACATCACGTTCAGTGACTTACTTAGCTAACTGATATAAGCATATAAGTAATTGCCTCATTGGCAACATACAGGGTGTTTTTTTTCGACCGTTCAAATTCTACGTAGTGAATGTGTAGGTCATACTGACCAACTTTTACTATGGGGACAAAGTCGAAATCGCGAAAAAAAAATCAGCTGTTTCATACAAATTGGCGGCATTACGCCGGCCGAAATGTATGAAACAGCTGATTTTTTTTTCGCGATTTCGACTTTGTCCCCATAGTAACAGTTGGTCAGTATGACCTACACATTCACTACGTAGAATTTGAACGGTCGAAAAAAAAACACCCTGTATATTTACTTATTAAAAATAAAAACCGATGAAGTCTGCTTATCTCTTTTTGCTCTAACTTGCTCAAGCCTGTCCAAATGTGCACAGGGTTTTCACAGCTTGTCTTATCCCGAGAGCACAAATATCAGTCTAATATGTGTATTATATTAGCATTGTACATGTTACAGCATGTTTATTCATTAGCCTGAATAGTCCGACATAACCGTGGTCCTTTTTTACCGGATTTAGATTATTAGTGTTCATCGCAGCCGTCGATATCTCGACATCGATAAAGCTTGTGCATAGGGAATAGAAAATCGGTTATTTTTTTATGGGCATAACGGGTTATTTGATACAAACCGTTGAATTCCATACTTGTGCGATATTTATAAGATGTTCAATATTTTTTTTATATTTAAACTTAGTACTTAATCGTGACCGTCTGCAACCATGAATAAACCATATATATTTTTTTATTTATTTAATAATAACAACTTAAATCTACCATTACATATCGCCTTGGTCTTCGCGTTTGGTCTTACATGAGCTCAAAAATATCCCTTAAATAAATTGTGCTACAGTGAGCCTGGATACTTTTCCTTGTACCGCGTATACTGCTATGCTATTCTCTTATTGACACATTCGACGCTGCGTTCGTCAACGAGCTCGATGTCGAGACAGCCTTGTCTAAAATCCTAGCTGTTTGATTTGACATTAGGAATCGAGGCTGTGAGCGAGCTTGTGGGCGAGTTCGTCGCTGTTTTTCGTTAGAGAATACGAAGTTCATACATTAAACGTCAAACTTTCGACGCAATGTAGTTCCAGCGCACGCCGCATTCGTCGCCGAGCACTAGTGTCGTTTAAAGTACATTAGTGAATACCATTTTTAGGCTCGACGCTGCCGCAGCACTGACACAGCGCTGACAGCAAGGCGGTTTCCTTAGTGAATAACACTGCTGGTATGTCCGCGCAATATCTTTGGCAAATTCTAATAGAATATAGCCAATCAGAACATTTTTTTTAAATATTGAGTCGGCTTTAAGTATAATATAGAAATATATTAAGCGTTACGTATTGAAGAGGTGATAGTTTTCAACAAAATATAATAATCATATCAATTACTTAAAAAAAAAACAGAATTTTAAGTTAGTAATTATTTACATCAATATTTTTTCCGAAAGAATGGAGGACAAACGAAATCTACGTATACTCTCTACTCTACTACTCTTTAATTGCAACCATCGTTTAGAAAATTTGCTATGCACTAAAATTGGCAGTCTCAGCGACTCGTGTTGAAAGCCCTAAAGTGTGGGTCAATAGAAAAAGAAAAAAAGGTAAACAAATATGGCGGACCGGCAATCGCATTTGTTGTCTATGAAAATAGTGATGGGACCGATGGGAATAGTATTAACTTTAATCGACCAAATATATCCTTCGCGAAATAATTACGAACTCAATACAGTGTGTGTCTTTCATAGCGACATAGCTTTTAAGTAACGATAGATTAAAGTGTTGTTAACCATTTTAGTAAAAGAATATAATGATTGCCTTTATTATTTAAGAGTAATTAATTTTTATAAAAATCTTGAGCAGCAACGTAATGCAAACATTTATTGGACGTTTCTGAGAGGAAAAGCTAGTTTCGTTTTAATTTTAATTCGATCAAATCATTAAAGTAACTGCGAACTGTTGCCGACGTTAACTTATTTACTGAATTATCCATTACTAGAAAATACTACAATTTAAAACATGCGAGATTTGGACTACACTAGCACAACAAATTTACATCAACAATTCTTTCTGTGTCTTACTGTCTTAGCCAGCACATTTTGAATAGTATTATTCACTGAACCAGAGATAAAAGGAATTACCGAGATTGTTCTCTCTTTGCATTGGTTTTGATATTGAAAAAAACTTTGATAGATGGCGTTACAAGGCTCATTCAAAGTAATAAAATGCAAAATATTATGTAATATGGTATTTCAATGTTTTAATCGGTCATTTATGATTAAATTTAATATCATTTATAAAAGATTATTGTAATATGATGCCGAATATTAACAAATGCGTAGTTTTTTTTTTACATCTGATTCTTTCATCGAACTAGTTTGTGATTGCCGTATTTTGTTCACTCTAGAGCGATATGTTAATGGTGAATGTCAGTAGATGGCGTAGAACTCCAATTTATACTCCATTGTTGCCAGTTTACAAAAGAACTTTTCAATCAATCACGAAACGCGGTTTCAAATAATGTTTTTAAATGCGATATTATTTTCTATTAATTACAATACCTATTTACGTATATTATATTATTATTTAATAAAATTGGGCGCTATTCAGTACATGGCAACATTGGGAATGAAAACCGTGAACCAAACATTGCAATGAGACTTTTGAGACTCGTTTGCTATCATTGTTATCGTTTCGTGGACATAATCATAATATTTTGAATGTGCTGTGACTACTGGACTCCGTTGTTTGCTCGCCCTTGGATTTCTGCTCGCCCCCTGGATTTTTGATGCTTGCCAAATCGATGACTCACGGCTACCAGACAGAATTTTGATTAAGGGCCTTATCACACCACCGCCACCCGTTGTCGCCCGCCTCCCCCCGCCGCCACTCGTCACCCCCCGCCGCCACCCGCCACCCCCGGCCTCTGCCCGCCACCCCTGGCCGCAGCCCGCCTCCCCCCGGTCTCTGCCCACCACCCCCGGCCTCTGCCCGCCACCCCCATCTCTGCCCGCCACCCCCATCTCTGCCCGCCACCCCCAGCCTCTGCCCACCACCCCCGGTCTCTGCCCGCCACCCCCGGCCTCCGCCCGCCACCCCTGGCCGCAGCCCGCCTCCCCCCGGTCTCTGCCCACCACCCCCGGTCTCTGCCCACCACCCCCGGTCTCTGCCCGCCACCCCCGGTCTCTGCCCGCCTCCCTCCCGGCGGCTAGTCACACAGCGGTGCCGCAGCGTGCGCCACCGTTGCGTGCACAGCTCTGCAGCTCTGCGTGCACAGCTCTGCGTGCGCAGCTCTCGGTGTGACATGGGTGCCGTGCACGCCACGCAACGCGCACGTGCACGTGCACGAACACGCATCTGGTGTGACCCGGCCTTAATGATTTTACTTGGGCGTACCAATTGGTTGAACTATTCAGTGACAAATTGTATGTGCGTTTTACATTGACGGCTTAGAATAGCAAGCAAGTTACAATTTGGTAAGCGACCGTGCAATGTATCGAATTGCTAGCGATATTCACAACCGTACTGTCATTTCTTGGTACGGCCGCTGCGAGCAGGCCGCGAACTAGAGGTACGACTGACCGTGCCGATGACAAAATAGGGTCGATAAATTGTTGATGTATTTGATTATATTCAATTTTTCTTTCATATTTTGACCTTTGTATCTATATCTTATCTTCATAAAGGTAAAACAATATAAATAGATTATATCGCGTATATTCATTATTTTGAGCCTCTTACATTAACCGTTGTCAAAGGTTGAAATTATTTTATTTAAATATGTGACCATAACATTTTGTTTATTAAGGGGTACAACCGTCTAAATAATTATTTGTTCATTTGATACCCAGCCACAATTAAGATAATGTCGTTAATAAATGGCTTTGTTTATATTCAAATATATGTTTATAAAGATTAGATACATCGTTCCATGCGATATTTTAATCTTTATTTATTTCTTATTGAATGATAGATCGATTTTAATGTTTTTCTTAATATTCCGGCCTTATCAAATATCTATGGATAACAATTTATCGACGTAGCCTCCTCTCTAGTGCCGCATCATACAGTTGCTTCACTCCGCGCTTTAGCCAATCACAGCGTGGCAAAGGCCCGACTTCGGAGACACCGAGACTCATTGCGATTTCGCTTCGTTACAAATCTCTCTCTTTCATATATCTATGGTTTTACTTGATCACTCCTGAACCTCCAAACCCCAGTCAAAAAATAGTGTCTTATGAAAAATGTTTAGAAATAAAACATTTCCAGTTAGGACATGCAATGTATGACCCCGTGATCACGAAACCCCGGGATCACAATCTGATTTTCTGATATTTTAATACGGATTTTAAAGGACCAATATCGAAATATTCCGATCCCGGAAATTATTAGCCTGATTTGCGTAAGTATACAAAATAACACAGGTACCCGGCGCATAGGACAGAAAGCAATGCTCAAATTCTCTGTCTGATTTTCGAGTACGACATTATTTAATATTATTATATCAATTTTTTCTTGAAAATTCAAGAATAATTTATAATATTACAAATATCTTATTTTCTAAACAAAACAGTCGATATCATCAAAGAGCTATTTTTATCTCTGATATCATGTAGAATCAGGCACAATGTAGCTAGGGATACGTATCTACTTGATCACCCATCCTAATAGCAGATATAAAAGGAATAGCTCTTTGCTAATAGTAAAAACTGAAATGTGTACACACACACACATAAGTATAAAGCAACTGTCATCTCTCATCTGGTTAAATATACCTCTATTACAAACTAGATGGCAGTAAAACGCCAGATGATGAACTAGCTCACTAACGCCACCTGACAAAATAATGTGAACTACGAGTACCGGCGAACATAATAATGTTTAAGCAAGATTTGTAACACACTATGCAGAGAGCACTCTATACTGGTTATATAGCTCTTTGACTGAACTGATATCAAAAATCACTGCACATACATTATGACTTCTTAGAAATCACATTACCTACATAGTTCAATCATTTTTATTAAATTTATTAGGAAAGTCTGTTGATCAACAAACTTGATGTTATCTTGACACTTCAACTCAATCAATGTGAAGTTTTCAATCGGTACATAAACAAAACGATTATCTGATTCCGCCTTCTTAGTTAACACAAAATTACCTAGCGCTTAATCGTCTCTGTCGCACTTATAAGAAAGAATGACAAAGACGGAAAACTAAAATACGCTACTGAGCGATAGCCATTGGCAACTTGGCTTTTTTAAATATTTTAACTAAATATGCTAATTTAAGTTCATTAAGACTTGTACTTTCACCCCTTAAAAGCAATGTCGTTATGAAAGACACACACTGTATAAGTAAGTATTAGGTAATAGTGTGGGAACAATTTTTTATGACAAAAAGCCATTAATCCTACTAACAATTTTTAATCGGAGTGACTGTCACTATCACTACTCTCCTCCGAAGTGTCATCATCAGTGACTGTGATGATGAAAGCTTTTGTTACAGCCGCATTATTGTCAATAACAGTGTCGGAAATTCCATCAATCACATTTCTCACTATTTTTTACAACTTTGCTAACAACATCTATCGATACTTCCATAATCGCTGCCGTTGTTTTATACAAAAAAAGTAGGTGAGGTTCTTTCTAAATGTCTGTAGACATTTAAAATAAACCTTTTCATATCTTCCGTTCGTTGTTTTTTACAATCTTAGCTATTTTTGGCGGCTTTAATCCCTATGGACCAGGTTCACTCATTGTAATCTAAAATAAAGTTAGATAAAGAGACAGACATTTACTTTTCATTTATCTACACTTTTGAGTTTAATTTAAAAGAAGTTACCTTTATAACAAACCTTTTGAAGACGAAATGAGGCCCGTAAATAGCTAAGTCAAGTTGCGTTATTCTGTAGCAAAAGTGTAACGAAATCACAATGTTTATCTTAGTCCATATATAAAATAGCCAAGTCGTAGTTTAACCAGTTGCAAAAATCCAATCAAATTACAATTATCGGAGTCCAAATATAAAAGCTAAGTAAATATCAGAAGAATATAATAATACACAAAACCCGTAATAACACGAAAAAGTTGCATTTTTTTTAAATACCCGTCTTTAGTTTTTCTCAATTTACCGCCACTTCTGGCAGTCATGGTTAAGCCGCATACTCACGTATCCGATATTAAACTCCGCCACGAAGTCCGCGAATTATGCCGCTTAACGTTGTAGGTACCGGTACACATCAATAGTTTCCCAAATGACTCACGAACAATCATTTTTGTATATTGTTGGGTATACTCGTAATATCAAAGAAAAAAATAAGAAAATCGCGTGACTAAAACAATCGATCGAATAAAACCGAATCGATAACGGAATAAAACTGTTTTATGTCCCATCACTACAAATGTTAGTTTTTTCATAGACAAGATAAATTTCGATGAGTAAAAAATCTCGACTAGCCCTTGACATAATATCGTAAAACACGTCCGAAGATTTCTTTGTGCTTAATTATTAATAAATATCAGATATTTTAACTAAAAATGTATGTGAACACAAGGTTTAAAGTTCTAAGTTGTGGATAGTATCAAGATTGTGTTTGGAAAGTATGTGGTTACGAAGTAATTCAGGTTTGCAGGTTTGTTTACCTTTTTTTCTTTTTCTATTGACCCACACTGTAGACCTATAATTTAATACTCGAAATGATTTGGTTTAGTAATAAAAGTTAGTTATTTTTTACATTAAAAGAATTATGTTGCTTTTAATACATTTTATGCATGATATTGATATGTACCCCATCCCCATATTATAATTAATTTATTGACTGCATAAAGTCGACTTGTATAATTGTATAATGAATTTAATGTTGTAGCTGCAATATGTTTATTTTTACAGGAATTTGGTTATTATAGGATTAACGGTTATTTTCTAAAAGCATGTGTTAATTTTATCTACATATTTTTAATTTTATCGCATGACATATACTTGATACATTGTATAACATAAGCTATAATTAAGATTGGGTATAATGGACGATATATTATGGGTCTTGTAAAAAATATGTCTTTATCGTTTCTGTCAGTTAAGGATAATTGCACAAAAATAAGCTAAAAGGCCACTCGTGTCAGTTATATCACCCACGGCGCTGGCTAGTCACTACTTCATGATCTTCTTTCCTTTTTGAGTCTCTTTCGTACATTTACTTTGTAAAATCGATATTGATAACTTTATCTGCCATTCCTGAATATTGAAACGACAACGAACTATTCTTTATTGACGCGAACTTTTTAAACTGTTGTAACAGCTGCCTTAGGCTCTAAATCTTTTCTCAATATCTTGCCTAACGATTCATAGTGCTCTGTCAGTTTTTGACGTGAGTAATTATGAATATAAAGCCCACATGCGCCAGTTTCCTTAACTTTCGGACGGATATGAGACATTTTATAAATAGCTAAGGCCTGTGAAATGTTCAGTGTGTGTAGTGTTGCAGATAGGCTCGCCGGGCGTGCTCAGGAGTGTTCCTCTTAGTCTGTCGTTTGCCATGTTCTTTGTTTGTGATTACAGAGCCCGCGGCGCGACGACCACCCACGAGACGACACTTCATTTTAGAATAAGGCTACCTCTTAACTGAGCGCCAAACACGACACTCATTCTAGATGTATTGTTATGAGACGATCGAGTTGCTTTTGTCGCTCAGATAGGATACGCCAAATTTACCTTAAGCCTAACCGCGGAGACAAATTCAGAACCCCCACAATAAATAAGCTGCACGATTATAAATAACACGTCTAAGACATATCATTTATTTCTTGTGGGACAACTAGAGATTATAACCGGTCTATAACTGTGTACATTTCGGCTGTGTGGTCTCTATGTGAATGTAGAAAGTGTATTTCCATGTTGACTGACGTGTCAGTTTGTCCAGGTTAATCAGTAGACCCACACTGCCTTTTATATGAGACGACAGCTGGAGCTATAAGAGAAAGCAAAGCGTAGAGTCAGCTCTACGCCGCTCCGGAAACAGAGGTAACCGTTTGACTAGTTTCTCTCGTGTCTTTTACGTGTTATATTATTATATGTACATTCTAGATTCAAATCAATTTAAATCTGCGCTCCATTTAAGCGTTAGTTTAGGTCAATCGGAAAATCTCCTTTCGATTTCATAATTATGTCTTAGAGTAAGTAAGTTGCGATTGTGAATTTAATGCTCCTCTCGATTTAGGGCTCACGTCGACGACAAAATAATAATTAACATACATATTTTATGTATTTTTTCGATTAAATTAGCTTTGAATAATGGAGATTCGGTGTTAGTGTAACGAAGGTAATGTAAGTTGAACTACATTCCTTTATAAAATTGTTCAATTATATATTTGCGTGAGCTGCGCTCCGTTCATTATCCAAATAGAACGCTACGTAGTTAAAGTGCTATCTTTGTCGATGGTGATTTAATGCAGTTTGTAAATGGACGTTATGATTCAGTAAAATGTAGTCACTTTGCTATAGAGCGTTCTAGATGGAAAGCAAAAGGAGCTCCTTCAGTGCGATCGCTTCACGGGAAATCCCCGAGTCATTGTATTAATATTTAAGATATAAAGTGTATGTTGATTGATATGCGTGTTCATTTTATTTATAATCATGATTTCTCTCCACAGTACCTCGGAGGTAAGTCCCCCTGTGACAGATCTCTCCATCTTTATACATCCAAATCTTTGCCCTATTCGATATTTCCTGACGTGTTAGTTGATATTATCGATTTTATTTTGATGATCATGTTTTGTGTGCATTTATATGAACTGACGTGTTGTTTAGGGCCGTTACTCTATGCTCGGTTAATTTTATATGTCCATGCCACATTTATTATTTACGCTGTGTACGATACGATGTGATGGTCTTTATTTTATCTATGGCTTGTTGATATTTGCCTCTTTCCATTTCACAGTGGTTCGAACGACGAAGTCGCACACAGAGCCAAAAATAATACCGGCCGTTGGATAACCTGTGGGGGTATTCCCAACAAGTCGACGACTGGTTAACTTACCACTAGTTGTGCTATATTTTGTATATCTTGTGTTATGCCTGTGTATTTTGATATGATCTGTTATTTTAAAATGTCTTCGCATATCATCTCTTGATGCATCACTGTCTTGTTGTCGTGTTGAAGGTGGGAGAGGCTGGCCACTCCTTTACACTCCAAATATAATATACTCGTACCTTGCCGGGACGTGATTCTATAATTAACTACAGAGATAATGATGGCATATCTTCGGTATGGGTAAGTCGTATAAAACAACACACAATTGGTTGCTTGAAAGTATGTAATCACTGAATATTCAGGTCATGCTGACCTCTTGATTCGTCTTTAGATAGATATCACATCTACACAAGTCTCACTATTCTTCTAATAACTCTTTCAAAATTATATCTTTATATTAGGATTAGACTTTCAACGGTGACTTTTTTGCAACCAAAATACTGATGAATCTATTTCGTGACAACTGAGGAATTTTAATATACAATGCAGATTTATTCTGGTGGTACTGGTAACATTGTTAAAAAGCACTAAGCTGAACATTAACTACGCAAAACAAGTCATATAATTGAACAATCGTACCTTTTTGTAATGGAACAGTGCTACCACTACTACTATTTTAATTACTGATATAAATCTGTCATTTATTTAAGAAAGGAGCTAATAAGATGTACAAACCTAAACATAATTAGATCTTTTCTGTAATAAATGACCGTGCAATCGATTGAAGATATAATGGGTGAATCTTCAAAGATTTCATAGCATATCAACTTCATTATTTGCGTACAAGTTAAGCGAAATTAAACCAATATTCTTATGGCAATGGCTCTCTGTACGGAGTCAGATAATTCTTGAGGATTCAATCCAATTTTCACTATTCGTCCGGCCTGTGACGTCTCGAGAAATTGACAAAAGACAAATTATTTTTGGGATACAGTACCGGTCAAAAATTTAAGTTCGCACCACGATTTCGATACCAAATCGACTCTTTGGGCTATCATTTTTTCAGCATTTAAGTAGACACTTGCTTTCAACTAGTATATGACTGATTATTGATCTATTTAATTAACCTTTACTTTCGGACAACTGAGGCAGCTGTGGCAGCTTTTCGCTGTCATGCCTACGCGATGTTCATACTAATGATCATGAAAATATTACGACTTCACTTGCCTATGAATGATTATAGAATCAGATGTATAAAATTGTTCAAATTTTATGGGAAATTAATATTAAATAGCTCTCGAATTAGCAAGACATCGGAGAAAAAATATTTTGCTGTTAACACTGAAAAAAATGATTGTTCGAAACTCTATTTTGTATCGAAATCATGGAGTGAACTTAAACTTTGGACCGGTACTGTAAAAATAGTTGTTTATTGTACTAGTGGGCAAAGTGAATGTTTATATAACTCGTGCTAATAATATTAAGTACAGAGCAAACAAAAGATTTAAAAAAATTAACCACGAGCGTAGCAAGTGGTTCATAACTTGGAATCTTGAGTGCTGCGTGGTTTTAAGGCACGAGAGTTGGACAAACTTTGCTGCCAAGTAAGACATATTTTTTCACAACACTTGAACAACTTTGGCTCTGTCACCTTTTGTCACCTTCTCGGGCCAAATTGGGTATCAGAATATTTTAAATGCCAAGTTATCTACTTTGAGTTATTATTTTATTTTGATTTGGTAATCTGTGATTTGTAAATGCGAAAGGTAATCATCGTGATGTTAGGAAACCATTTATATTGAAATCGAATTCAAGTAGATTCAATATAGATTTAGATGCCACTGAAAATGAATTGATGAATTATTTGACACACCTTCCTTAGGTACATGTAGATATTTGGTTCCCTGAATTTTATTATCTTTTAGTTTACGTATATCATAGTAATTCACGTTCATTATTTGCGTTCTATACCTACTGCCCATTCTATTACATTTCCAATTGATTTTATCAGTGCACTCCGGGGAATAAAATATTATGAATAATAACGATTGTTTTATTTTCTTAGAAAGATCCAGATACAATTTCTATTCTACTGTAATAACAATAACTTACTGAAACTGTTAATATCATAGTTATAAGCACACATTACTAATCACGATATGAATTAACATCATTTTAATCGATTGGGCAAACTTGAAAAACTTTATCTAAGATCAATGTAATCCTGCGATGAACGATTCTTGGCTGGTTAAAAAACAGTTACTAAAACACATCTAACCTTACTCTACAATAAACTCGATTTCTAAATATGTTGCTGGGCTCACAGGATAGGATAGGTTAACCTAGATGGTAAAATCGACCAAAAACATGGTCTACGACTATAGATGTAGACTATATTTATGATTGATGATACCAGACGTAGGGAGTCTTTATTCACTTCGCTATTAGAAATCTCTTTCTATTTCATTCCATGGTATCATCACCATCAGTCTGTAAAAATGGAATCCTGGCACCCTGGTTGATTCCAGTGATCACTATAATTATACCCTAATCAATAGACTTTGGTACTTAGCACATGATTGATACGACAGATGTAGCGTTATAGAGTTCCTGTCTTTTACGTTCAGTCGCCATCAGATATATCGTAGCATCCAGAGCCTGAAAAAACATCTAAACACTCCTTTATTGCCATAGCGATAAAGGCGTGTTCAGATATTTTCAGCGCTCCGGACGCTAAGATATATCTGATATCGACTGTTCATAAAAGAAGGACACGAGGACGTATAATCTTATGTCGCTGTGGGATACTATCCTATCGCTTTAATATGCTAACCCAACCTAAGCACATATGCACCAACTACCTTTGTAGAATCTTATGTATATCTAACAGTGCACCAAAAATCTTAAGCGCTCAATGAACCATCCAGTAAAACATTAATTCTCGAACTAACGATTTAACTATAAGTACTCAATCAACTACTAGAACGTTGGTATCAGTATCTGGGCGATTCTGTATCCGTCAAAGAGGCGGTTGAGGCGCTGGTGGAGCGGATCAGGCGAGACAGCCGGGACAGCGGAGCGGTCGCCCACGGCTCCAAGGGGCTGCCGGCTTCGGGGACAGGGGACACCCTGGAATTGGTAAGGAAATTGAAGTATTGCGTAAGTATTGGTTGAAAAAACTTCAACCCTAATGTGGACTTTTTGGAGGATTCGTCTTTATCAGTAGGTATCACTAATGACAGTAATGACGCCTTCCTTGGAGTAATAGACAAATCCTCAGAGTTTACGAAATTCGCGTAGTAGGCATTGTAAAATGATTGATAGGGTTCTAACGATTGTAAACGTTTCAAAAATTGAAAATTTTCGTCGGTAGGTAGACACATTCTGAATTCCGCCAGAATTAATTTTGTTTCGGTGCCGATTGCTGACAGAATCATCAATTCAGCAGTTAGCCTTTTACATGGTTTTGAACCTCCAATGGTATGAACCATGGTGGAATTCATAATAGTGTTGTCGACAGCCTTAACCCTTAAATGCATGCCCTTGACAAAGATTTATTCAAATTTGAATTCTGACGAGTTGTCAATAGAGTCGAGAATAGATGATGCAGGATGAGGGTTAAGACAGTTATATACTACATACATAGTTCTGGTGGCTCTGATTATGTCGGCAGTTTACAGCACCAAGAAGGTGATACCCAGGCAAACTTCAACTACGTTTATTACTGCCACAACCAGCGGCCCTACCGCGAACACCGAAGTTCGTAAATTTCAGGGATTTTTCCCTTCATTGGAGCGACAGAGAAAAAAACTCGAAATTTCGATTTTCGCGGTAGTAGGTCGGGACAGCCTACTTCATTTACACAATTTTTGCTTACCTATTACGTCGAACGCGCGCCGTTTTAGGCCTAACTTTTCTTTCGTGCTTATTCTGTCTACTTTGTACTGGTGTAGCCTCTACTTCCGCTCCGTCACCAGAACCTGCAACATTCATAAGTTTCCGTCACTAATTAATAATCCGGCTATTTTAACTTGGACGCCACTGATATGCGCGTACCGCAGTTCCAACGGTTCCAACATCAAATACCGATTGATAAATCACTAACGCTGCTCCCCACTCGTGAGTGAATCGCGACGCGAACGCGAGTGTGGAGTCGATGCTGCTGTGCGCTTGTGTAATGCTGAGTTTACACCTCCAAGTTATTGCTGTAAGTTTTGAAACAAACCTAAGCAAATGCAAATATTGGCACTCACTATTACCCGTAGTTGCGTCTCAAAAGTAGCAGTAACTTGAAAGTGTAAACTCGGCTTAAGCATCACACTCGGTTTCGCGCCGCAATTCGCTTACGAGCTGGGAGCGGTCCATAGATGTACACGTGCGTGCGTACATATGTGCCTACATACAGGATGCTCGCGAGCATTCCAAAAGATTTCAACTGTGCATTCTAGACATCAAAATAACCAATTATGAAAACTAATGTGAAATACCACCAAAAAAAATGTTTTTCTCTTTTTTTAAGCTTTTTGAATACTTTTTTACATTTCCAGTAGGTACTTTTTATCATATCAGCAATTTGTTAAAATTGTTTATTTTAATTATATTTTTAGGGACAAGTTAGTTCGTCAAGTTTATTCTTATTTCTTGATTGTCAGTATGCTTAGCACATGATTGGAGCGACAGTATCTCGCCGCGAGATAGACTATCCGTCCCTCTTTTGTTAATATAGCTAGTAAAGGACGGGAGATCTATCTCGCGGCGACATACTGTCGCACCAATCATGTGCTAAGCCTACAGGTGTGGTAATATTAAAACACATTGTGATAGCATTGTAATCAAAAATAAGTTTTATGCGAGTTACGTTGAAAAACTTATTTCGAAAAAAGGTTATCTCTGAAACCAATCCGAATCCAGGAAATGTTACATAACATTAATGACTCTAAATATGGTCAGGAATTCAGCATTAAAATCTTTTGGAATGCTCGCGAGCACCCCGTATAGTCCGGGAGCTAAACTTTAACTTGTTCGAGAAAATTACATTAAATCCTACAGTATATTTATTTCAGGAATATGATAAAACATCGCTTTGTGAATATATGAATCTAATTATCCCTGATAAATGTGTGGAGGTTTTTTCATACAATCAATATTAAGATTTAATTGTTTAATAAAAAGAAACAATAAATCCTACAGTAGGGATTTATTATCCGAGGGGCCTAACTGAATATTTAAGATAATATTTTAAAAAGTCACCACTGAATAATCGTAGATATAGTCAGAAAAGATAAAATTATTTTTAAAATTCATAACAATCAAACAGAAATTAAACAAATGGTGATTTTTTACTATAATGACCCGACAGTTATTATACTCATCCAAAGAAAAAATTACGTCAGTGACTCAATGCTAACTATTTTTTTTACAGTTTTAACTGATTTACGTGCACGCGCATTAATTCTACATTTTATTTTTTTAATGTACCTCTTGTCAATAATTAGTTGTGGCACAATACCAAAAAAATCCCCTATGTATACTCTAAGCATTTCCTACAATTTTCGAAATCCTATTGTTAAAATAAAATAAATCGGAGCGGCGCTGACGTCATAAATGCGCGGCCGGCCGCAGGGCAGCGGATAAACGTAGGTACTATGTAGACAAGACGGTGCGTCAAATTACAGAAGTAATTTCGTAGGAAGGAAGTAGAAACGTCTTAAATAAAAATTAGTAGTAAAATAAATAGGTATTAAGCAGTTTTTGAACTGACGATTAAAAATGTAGGTACCTATACAACTTGTGACCTATTAGGGGCCTGTATTTAATTCCCGACGCAAAATGAGGTGTTACAATTATTAAAAAATGTATACAGGGTGTGGCCTGTAATAAGAGCAATAAATGAAAACATAGACCCTTTAACTAATCAGTAATTAACTCCAAATGGTTTTAATTAATTAAAAACAAAAATAATTTTTCTATATTTTTCTAACAAAGTTAATCGACCCAGCAATGTACTGCAGAAATTATGTGTCCAGTCGAACATTTGACATTGACATTTAGGTACTATCGGTTTCGCGTATTACTGAATCTAAATGAATCAGTATTGCTTATTAAACATACCTATCTACTTATCGATTACTTTGTCACTTTTTTCAACATTACGTAACAGATCATAATCTCAATTATCAGGTGTGAACTGACGAAATAACTAAATTAGTAAAACGCCATAAAGTGACTTCAAAACAATTTATTAAGTAAACGGTTACAACAAAAATAGTGCACTAATCACATATCTCACCGGGTGAACTCTTAACCACTCAACTTGCACTTAAATTAATTGAATTTGTAGACATAGGCACGACTACGATGATGTCGTTTACACAATGATTGGCTAACTTTTCTTATTAATTATGTGCTTCGTGTGCATCGCAATTCGCAAATTTATAATTTATTTTATTATTTTTGGTAATGTTTTGATATAACAACTTGACGTAAATTGTCATTATGTTGTAATAGTAGAGAAAGTGACTTCACATAAAAAAGTTCGCATTTACAACTGCATGGTCTATGGCTTCGAATGCAAAGATACCACTACTAAATTGTACACTAAAGAGTAAAACAAAAACGGTTTTCGTGAGATGACTCCTGTCAGAATTGTGTCCCTTTCTATTGAAATGACCATGGCCAAACAAAACACGGGACAAATGGCTTATAAAACGATTGTGTAAGTATCCGGGGGCTTAGCATATCTTGTATGTGACTGAAACACTCGGCTTTCTCGTGGCTACCCGTCCCTATTGGACTATATTGATTAAAAAGAGACGAAAAAAGAAAAGGACAGGCCGAGTGATGTTGTCATTGTCAAACAGAAGGTACAGTCGCGAACCGGGATTGTTGAGTCACTTGTTACAGTTCGTAAATTAGTCGGTACACAGTACTGATCGGGATCGATTCGTTATTAACGACTTTTGCCGAAATCTGTTCACCAATAACGTAGACGTTACTATGGTTAAATAATAACAAAACTCAGTTAGCCAATGGCCGAGTCCGCGAATTCCACGGGTGCTGATGTTGCTGTGGTTACATTACAACAAAGCTTGATTCGTTATCAACGACTTTTGCCGAACTATGTTCAACAACGATGCGGACGTTGCTATGGTTACATTATAACAAAACTCGGGTGGCCAATGACCGATCCCGCGAGTTACACGGATGCTGACGTCGCTATGGTTACTTCATAACAAAGCTTGATTAACCAATGACCGATCACGGTTTTACCGGAAACTGATGTTTTTATGGTTAGTAGGTACCTTATAACTGTCCTGTCTTAGGTAAAGCAAAGGGACTGCTATAAATATGCCATGTGCGGCTTAGCAAATCTTGTGTTAGACAGTAACTGGCAGATACCCACCTCTTTTCGATTGTAATGATTAAAAAGTATTGATTTCTTCTAGTCTAAAAGATTGTTTTAGGTATCCGACAAGACGTTAGACAAGGACACCCTAGCAGCAGTAAACTTCTCGCCAGGACCGTTCCTAGCTTATAAAGAAATATCTACTCTAGGACCTAGTGTTGAAATAAGTCTCGTTTTTGCTAAATTATGTTTTTTGGTGCACAATCTAGTAGGTATAACATATTTGTTGGAATTCAAATAAAAATCAAAACCTCTACAGTGGGTCTATATCGGGTGACATAATGTTTTTATTTCGAAAAAATTGTCGCATAACAACTTTACGCCGAAAAATGTATGGCATAAACATTGTTGCGCATATTTTTGTTATGACGAAATTGTTAATCCTAACTTGGTTGTTCCTAAATATTGTTTGTCCTAATGATCTTTGTGTCTAATGTATATGTATCGAAAAATTATTTTTCATAAGGGTGATGTTCCTACTATTTAATGTACTAAAAGTGATTACCTACCTTTTACTAATTAAAAAAAAAAAATTCATTCCTTATACTTAATTATTACTGAATAATTAGCCCTGTTGTCCAAAGAATTTAAGTGAGCAATTTTGACCTGGGAACCAGTCAAACCTATTTCCGCTCTAAGGGATAAAAGGTACCTAACCTATCCAGGTTAAGGTAGGGGAAGGTTCAGATTATTTATTTTTTAATGCGGGGGGCTTCGCCCCCCATCCTCCCTTTTTTTGGTTTTGTAAGTATGAGGATGTGTAAATAATTGATTAAAAATACTTAAGTATTTAAAGACTACGCCATTCACTCCGCCCTAGCTTCGAAATCTAACCAATCCACGTCGGTTTTACCCTAGTTTATTACTTGAATATTTTTTAACCATTCACCCTGTTGTTCAAATGTTTTGCATGTTGTTATTAAAATGCCTTTTTGAATGAAATTTCGGACATGATAAAAGTAGGCGCATTGAAAATTGACAGTTCGAGTAGTAGGGAAAACAATATTTATTACAATGAACATTAGGATTATTATGCTTTAGGTCATTTGACGTTCGAGTAATGAATATTAGAATAAATATGGTGTAGGTATTTTAAACGTCTATGCGCAAAATTAAGTAGGCTAAACAAGTAGTATGCCATGTAACATTATGCCAAACATTCTCGGCCAAAAAAATTTAGGACAATCGACGTTATGCGACACGACAGGCACCCCTCTACAGTACTAAACAGTCGTTGGTGGGTCTAGCACATCTTGTGTTTGATAGTCACTCACGGCCTTCTCGCGGCTTTTTTAATCAATACAATCAAAACGAGACGAGTGGCCGCGACAATTTCGCGAGCGGCAATCAAACCCAAGATGTGCTAGGTTCGCTGTCTTTTTCGAGGTGTCATTGTAAACTTCCTATGATAAAGTAAAAACCTCTTTGTTGCTAGGGCATCTTTTTGGAGAATTTTAAAACAAACTTGTCAAAATAAACGTGTTCTCACGCGATTAGTTGTTCTTTATACCTGGGCTTAAGAACTAGTTTCGATTGAGTAGATTATGAAACTCCGCCTCGGTACCAAGAAACCACCTTGTACCAAGACATCTAACGATCGTTAACGACAATTTAACGATGGTTAAATACATTGATTATGTATTGCAACTTTGAAGTGCTATATCTCAGAGTTGGTTAACTTTGAAGCATTATGATAAGGTCTAGGTAATTGCGTATAGTCCAAAGATTCATCGCTTAAATTTAAAGCTCCTATTATTGGCCACACCCTGTATATATAACTATACCTCTCTCTTTCACGCACAGGCATCGCTGCACACGTATCGTAGGCACATGCGCGGGAAGGCGGGATTTAAAAAATATTCGTTTTAAAATTATAGCTGTTAATGTCGATTGCTCGTAAAGCACTTAATATATTTCAAATATTTTATTTTTATTTTGCGTGTTAATAAACATATTATCTAAGAAATAGATCATCGTGGCTGTACGTTTTCATTGAAACGTCTTATAAGCAAAATAAAATAATAACAGTGAAAAAAAAATAGATGCAACTGTGTCACCGCGGAGAAAAGTTACTAAGACGTTTATATCTTTATTTTGGTCCAATGACCAAATTTTCGAATTGCGCAAGATTTTGTAAGTTATATTTTTTATCAAATAAGGAAAAAAAAATTAAGGTATAGTTTTTTTTGTATAAGCTTTACGAAAAAACTGGGGATTTTTTTTCCTTAATTATAAATCATCTGAAACAATAGAATGAATGCATAATCTCGAGGGTAGAAATTATTGAACGTGCTGTTCCAATTATTGACCTTCAAGTCCTCGACTGGATGAGAAGCTCTCGCGCGGCACTGGGGATTATTGCATGGTGTGAATCTGTATACCCTAAATATTCATTAGAAAAAGCTTCCGAAACTGTAGGATTTAATGTGACCAAAAACTTTTCTTCCCCCGACTAGTATACCTCGTGGTATGGTGACGATAAGGTTTAAAAAAATTGCTGCGAAGCTGCTGCTTATAGTAAATTGGACTTTTTACTAACAAGTTTGTTCGCCTACTGACAGCGGTATAATGTAGTTGCGTGTCCTTAGTCCTTCCTTACCTACGACATAAACCGAATGCTCCACGGGGTTCTGTCCAGTGGCCTGTAGGATGCACAGTGGTCGAGCTGCCCGTATGCGTTCTACCTCGTCCCGCCGGCCTCCCAGAGCGCTGTACATTGGATTAATTTCATTAAATTAAGATAGCTCGCTAGTATCGCCTTTGAGTGGAGGCCTCAAGGTGGAAAACGAGCTCGTGGTCGCCCTGTACACACATGGAAAAGAAGCGTGGAGAGCGAATTGCGAGCCGTAGATCTGACCTGGAGCGAAGCCAAGAAGGTTGCTCAAGACAGGAAAGCGTGGAAGGATCTTGTGGAGGCCCTATGCACCTCCGGGGTGCCCTAGGAATTACAACAACAACAAGATAGTTAATCAAAAAATACAAAGAATATAATCATTCATTAATCATCCATGAGTTCAAGAAAAGTACGGACTCGTTTCGGCGACGAAAAAAAGCTAAATTAAAAAAAAACAGTCTACTCGTTAATTCTGGTCAGCGGCCCTACCGCGAAAAACGAAATCCGTAAATTTCGACGATTTGTCTCTCTCACTCTAATGACGCCTTCGTTTTTGAGTGACAGAGAAAAATCCTCGAAATTTACGAATTTCGATTTTTACGACAGTAGGCCAGTTCCCCTCAAGTAATTTAGAATTTATAGGATACTAACGAGTTATTGCCTGAACTGGGCTGATCTTCTAAGGGGGCGTCGCTTTCCAAAGCACTACTCTCCGATGCGACGAAATACATGGACCTGAAATAAAACAAATGATACTGATGCTTCCCAAGAATCATAATATTTTTCTTTCCAAATTATTTACACATAAATGCCCCCCAATAATGTATAATAGTCTGCCTACAATAAATCGCATTTTATTTTGAATAATGTATATAAGGTAGGTACCTACAAAAAGTTAGGTATTTATAGAAAAATGTTACTAAGCGCCTACACAAAATAAATGAACAATAACGCTTAACTGTGGCTTAACGTAGGTATAATGCTTGCATCGAAATTATGTAAGTTGAAGGTTGGATTTACGTAAATAGTGGATTCATTCTAGATTTCAATGTATGGGCAAGACGGCAAAATTTATAATTTTAATTTATTGCTGCTATGGGATACCTATATACAAGTACATTAAAATACACGACTCTCCCTGCCCCCCCGCCATCCGCGTCACCCCCTCCCCCCTTGATAAGTGTCCCATTTTACAGATTTTCTCGATTTTCAGGAAAACCATACAAGCTAGGATAAAATGGTCAAAGACGGAATTATTTGTCATTAAATTACCTACAAATAAATACGTACATTTATTTCGATAGCATTTATAGTTTCCAAGCTATGGTGCATCAAAGATTGCTAAAAATGTACGCTTAGCGGAAATAAAACATTTGGTACACAAAGAACAACAATATTTTTATTATTACAAGAAATGCATACAAAACAAACAATTTTTATTTATTTTTTATATAGATAAGTACTTAATATTCCTCTAACTGACGTGTATCGAGTGATTTGGCCAAAAGAAGGGACATAATCTGATATTTACACCGCTTATGTGAGGTATATCAAAAAATGTTACGGCGAGAAGGTGGTTGTCGTCTTCGATGGCTATGGCGAAAACTGTAGAAGTACAAAAAGCTGTGAAAGATTGAGATGAATGCTAAACCGAAAGTGTCCAGAAATAGAGTTTAATGAGCAGAGTCGTATTACTGAAACAAAAGCAAGTTTCTTAAGCAATCTTTTGAACAAGGAAAGATTTATTTTTCAGCTAAGCAACCGACTGAACAATGAAGGGATAAGCTCGCTTACGGCGAATGATGACGCAGATAAGCTCATTGTTCAGACGGTAATAGAAGAAGCCGAAAGAAACAAGAATGTCGTAGTGGTTGGGCAAGACATAGATCTGTTAGTTCTTTTACTGGGTCTTACTCCTGTACAGAATAATATATTCTTGCTGAAAGAGGCCCAAGGGAGTGTAAACAAGAGACTTTATAGCACCCGAAGCTTAATAGAAGGAAATGTGGTCAAAAATTGCAGGGAATCGATCCTCTTTCTGCATGCCATAAGTGGTTGCGATACTACTTCAGCATTTTACGGGAAAGGAAAAGTTCAGTCTATACTGCTTAGTAAAAAGATCGACTTGCAAGATACGATAAACGTTTTCAATGATCCGGATGCCTCACATGAGAAGGTAAAAGATGCGGGAGAAAGATATATTCTCGCCTTGTATGGGGCTAAGCAAACTGAGAAAAGTTTAAATGAGTTACGATACGTACATTTTAACAAATATGTTGGTCTATCGAACAATACGGTGATTTTATCAAAGTTACCACCTTCATCAGGAGCAGCTTTTCAGCATTCATTGCGTACTTTTCATCAGGTACAATTATGGCGGGGAAACGCATTGAACCCAGAAAACTGGGGCTGGAAAAGTAATAATAACTTTTTATCACCAATATACACCACAAAATCACCAGCTCCACCGTCGATACTAAAAGTAGTATCGTGCAGCTGCAGAAAAGGCTCTTATTTTACCGATTATTGATTACGCTGATGTTTGTTGCACCAACATAACCCAAGCCTCGTTATCTAAATTAGATCGCCTATTAAATAACTGCATCAGATTCATTTTTAACCTTCGCAAATATGACCATGTTTCTGCTTTTCGCCGCAAACTTAAATGGCTCCCAATTCGTGAACGCAGGTCATTGCTAATTTTATGTACCCTGTATTCTATTTTATTTGATCCTCTTTCACCCAAGTATCTTAGGTCCAAATTTGTTTTTGTAACTGCTCGTCCGGGGCGTGAGTTGCGTACCTCACGGACCCTGAAGCTTGGCGTCCTCCCTCACCGAACTGGATTCATGTCGAACTCATTCACCTGCCAGGCAATTCGGCTGTGGAATGCTCTCCCTCTGTCCATCAGACAAGCTCAAAGCAAAATCTCATTTAAAAATATGTTGCGTAAGCATTTGTTCGAAAATATTCGCGACTAAGTGTTGTGTCTTGTCTCGCACCAGGTACAGATATATATATATATATATATATATATATATATATATGTATGTATGTAAATATGTCTATGTTATATAATATGTATTTAAATTTTGTATTTGTGTAAGTACAAGTATTTTATTTATATAAAATAATAATTGACTTGATTAAAGAATCAATATCACTAAAGTTTAAATCCTGCACCAAACCAAAGCTTTCTGTTTAGCCCAATGTTTGACTGGTAGAGAATGCCTTAAGGCGTTACGTTCGCCATTTGTACTCTTTTATATTGAGCAATAAAGTTTAAATAAATAAATAAAAGGCTGCCAAAAAGATGTGGATGTGTCAAAGCTGGATTGCGTTGTTCCACCATGTGCAAACATTGCCAGGGCCTTAGTTGCTTCAACAAGTCGTTTAAATACCTTTATGATGACGATATTGATTTTTGTTAGATATTAAGTACTTATCTATATAAAAAATAAATAAAAATTGTTTATTTTGTACGCATTTCTTGTAATAATAAAAATATTGTTGTTATTTGTGTACCAAGTGTTTTATTTCCGCTAAGCGTACATTTTTAGCAATCTTTGATGCACCATAGCTTGGAAACTATAAATGCTATCGAAATAAATGTACGTACTTATTTGTAGGTAATTTAATGACAAATAATTCCGTCTTTGACCATTTTATCCTAGCTTGTATGGTTTTCCTGAAAATCGAGAAAATCTGTAAAATGGGACACTTATCAAGGGGGGAGGGGGGTGACGCGGATGGCGGGGGGGCAGGGAGAGTCGTGTATTTTAACTTACTAGTATGAAGGTATCCCACAGCAGCAATAAATTAAAATTATAAATTTTGCCGCCAAAAAATCTAGAATGAATCCACTAAAAGTAAAGTAAAGTGGTTGTAGTCAGCATCAGCGGCCCTACCGCGACAATCGAAATTCGTAAATTTCGAGGATTTGTCTCTCTCACTCTAATGACGTCTTCGTTTGAGTGACAGAGAAAAATCCTCGAAATTTACGAATTTCGATTCCACCACAAACGACAGCGAACCACGAAAGAAGTGTTACCTCTCTCTCGCACTCGTGAATTCGGCTACAAATATTTCGGAGCAGCCAGGAAGCTCACAAATACCTGAGCAGACCTCTATTGTCATGGCGTTAAGGTGCGTTCAAACTAAAAGAGCATTCGCTGTTCTAACCTCCCACTCTACGGAATTCGATCGGTACACAAAACCTGATTGGTTGATTTCGTAGAACGGGCGCTAGAACAGCGAATGCTCTTTTGGTTTCACAGAGAACGTTGGTCTGTGTTTGGCTCAGTTTGGCTTAAACGCACCTTTATAAGGCATTATTCAGACATTTTACAGCACCATGGCGGTTCCGATATGTCAGGGTCACGTTTTATAGGTCGTGTGTAGTGCTGATGGCCCTCCGAATTTTTGGACCTGACGTAAAATGACACACTTCTCGCACTAGAGCCTAAAAAAGGCACCATCTGTACTAAAATAGTACATTTCGATACAAGTGCCAAATTTCTTTTTATCTACGATGGTGAAAGGCGGGTAAAAAAAAAGTCGGTTAGAAAGAAAGTTAAAAAGAAGTTTTTACACGTGTATCGCGTGACTTTTTTCATAACAAGTGCCTTAAAATATTACTTTTCCGCACTAGTTAGGAAAAGTTGAATTTTACAATTTCGCTGTTTGCCTCTCTAACGCACACAAATATTGGCTAGAAAGAGAGGCAAACAGCAAAATTGTAACTTTATAAAACGCGATCCCGATGGCGACTGTAGGTACCACAAAACAGAAAAAACAGACGACCGTTATTTTTGTTCTGTGGTAGGTACTTACCTAGCCGGAACGTAGAGGTGCGGCGGCGGGGGCTCCGCGCGGCGTGACGCCGACCGCGCCCGACGCGCGCGAGACGCTCGCCCCAGCAGCACCGATTCTGAAATGTGCAGAAAAAGTTCAGAAGTTCAGACTAACCCGCTTGTTCAGTCAGCAGCAGATATTGCTAAGCGGGCAGGGTGTTCAAAATTAACTTGGCTCGACTTTATTGCTAAGACTATAAGAGTGTGTTAAGATCATTGTGAATACCCTACCCGCTAAGCAATATCTGTTGCTGACTGTTCATTATTATTTATTTGTTCCGTAAGATACAGGATTACAATTTAAAACTAAATAATTTGTCCCACAAAACTGTTTGAACAGTTTGACTGTGGGATCCGTACAGGAGAACTTTTCCTAACTTAGGAAGCTTGCTGCAAGCCGACAAGTAGGTATATGTAGTTTGTCGCTTTCGGTCGTATATAGGTACCTACATATTGATAAGTCAGAAAAGGACAAATAACACTTATCGGTTTGATAAGTTAGGAGACGTTTATGAATTAGGGGTTACAATTTTTAAAACTCCGAATGAAAGATTCGATAGCGTGGCATCATCCAAAGCACGACTTTCATAAAAATGAAAACTATCTGCACCTAAGAATTGTACAGGAGAGTGCATTAGTAAGGTACCCGACCGGAACTCCGAAACCGACCGGCGCTCTGCTCGTGCCGTTCACGCCAGCCAGCGTCGGCCGCCACGCCGAACAGGCCCGACGCTCGTCCATCATACCTGACGGCGGGTCGCTGTCGCCTGCTCGTGCCGCTCGCGGCGCCACCGTCGGCCGCCACGCCGAACAGGCCCGACGCTCGTCCATCATACCTGACGGCGGGTCGCTGTCGCCTGCTCGTGCCGCTCGCGGCGCCACCGTCGGCCGCCACGCCGAACAGGCCCGACGCTCGTCCATCATACCTGACGGCGGGTCGCTGTCGCCTGCTCGTGCCGCTCGCGGCGCCACCGTCGGCCGCCACGCCGAACAGGCCCGACGCTCGTCCATCATACCTGACGGCGGGTCGCTGTCGCTCTGTTCGTGCCGCTCGCGGCGCCACCGTCGGCCGCCACGCCGAACAGGCCCGACGCTCGTCCATCATACCTGATGGCGGGTCGCTGTCGCTCTCGTGCCGCTCGCGGCGCCACCGTCGGCCGCCACGCCGAACAGGCCCGACGCTCGTCCATCATACCTGACGGCGGGTCGCTGTCGCTCTGTTCGTGCCGCTCGCGGCGCCACCGTCGGCCGCCGCGCCGAACAGGCCCGACGCTCGTCCATCATACCTGACGGCGGGTCGCTGTCGCTCTGTTCGTGCCGCTCGCGGCGCCACCGTCGGCCGCCACGCCGAACAGGCCCGACGCTCGTCCATCATACCTGATGGCGGGTCGCTGTCGCTCTCGTGCCGCTCGCGGCGCCACCGTCGGCCGCCACGCCGAACAGGCCCGACGCTCGTCCATCATACCTGACGGCGGGTCGCTGTCGCTCTCGTGTCGCTCGCGGCGCCACCGTCGGCCGCCACGCCGAACAGGCCCGACGCTCGTCCATCATACCTGACGGCGGGTCGCTGTCGCTCTCGTGTCGCTCGCGGCGCCACCGTCGGCCGCCCCGCCGAACAGGCCCGACGCTCGTCCATCATACCTGACGGCGGGTCGCTGTCGCCTGCTCGTGCCGCTCGCGGCGCCACCGTCGGCCGCCACGCCGAACAGGCCCGACGCTCGTCCATCATACCTGACGGCGGGTCGCTGTCGCCTGCTCGTGCCGCTCGCGGCGCCACCGTCGGCCGCCACGCCGAACAGGCCCGACGCTCGTCCATCATACCTGACGGCGGGTCGCTGTCGCTCTGTTCGTGCCGCTCGCGGCGCCAGCCGGCGTCGGCGGCGGGCGCGTCGGCTGCCACGCCGAAGAGGCCCGACATCGCGCCCGCAACCACTTTGCGAGCTGATTTCGCTGTCGTCTGCAAATGTTTTAATCTTTGATAATGATAGGATCTTAACTTATTGACTCTTTAGACATGTTGACTCCTTAGACCGATCACAGAAGATCTGTCAGAAGGCAATCATGTTTTTAGTAACATATATTCTGGACCAATTTGACACAATAAAGTTGCGATGGACTTCAGAGTCTTAACGAAACCCATGAACAGTATGAACACAATTATTATTTCAGAATCCAATCGAGCCGGTAACTACCTATACTTACTAACGGGTCACTACCACTATACTAAACGGGTAGGGATATGTTGCTCACGACACTTACGACACTCAGCCACTGGCGCTGGTAATTATATTTAGGTGGTATGAAACGCAAGCCAGTCGCCCTAATTAAAATTGTTTGACATGAAAACGAATAGTAAGTACCTATATCTTTTTCTTAACCATTTAGCAATTTTAGGACATAAATCTGTAACTTGAACGCCTGGTAGTGGAGTAGGGTCTAATGGTCATCACATAATGCGGTAAAAGGTAAAACTTACGCTCATATTGATATCGATATCCGGAACTCCCCGTAGGTCTGCCGCCTGCTGCGCCAGATTGCGAAGCTGCTGCTGGTCAGGGCTCTTCGACTCTGCTAGTAGAACCAGCTCGAAGAAGAAATCGCGGAATGACTCTACTGGTGCTGTAAAATACGGACCTTCGATGATAAGGCTTGTTAACATAAAATATGGCCAGGATTTCATATTTAGTCAGAGAGAACAATACTGTTCTTGTTCCTATGCTAATATTGCCCCCGCAAAATGAGAGATGGATAGGTATGCTTTTTCTGGTGTCTACACTTTCTACTAACTGACAAACTGGTTTGTCAGACTATATAAAAAGACTGTAAAGCAGAAGTTTGCTGGTGAGACGTGCCGTAAAAAAATCTCAAGCAAGATCAACAAGTTACCTAACTAAATAGGAATATGAATTCTAACCTGGTGGCTGCGTTACTCCGATTCTCAACACATCTTGTGTCATAGTAATGTGGCCCATAGCAGTTCCCTGGCCTGGCGATACTCCCTGCCCAGTCCCAGGCAAAATTCCTTGTCCAGGAATACCTTGGCCAATTCCTGCGCTTGGTAAAATGCCTTGAGAGGTTGGAACTTGTGCCGGTAATCCAGCTCCAGGCAAAGTTCCTGGCACACTTGGGATTCCTGTAGGTCCCATCCCTGGCACTTGTAGCCCAGTTGTAGTGGGGGCCGATTTTGGAACTGTGACGCCTGGTTGGCCTGGTGGTAGCTGCCCAGATAGTTGGCCGGTAACTGTAGCCGGGCCTGGTTTGGGGATAGTTTTTCCGTTTACTAGCAGGTCCGGTGTTGGTTGTTTCATTTGGTCTCCTGCAATAATATATTGGCTAGTTTTTAGGTACAAAGTATTTATTAAATATCATAGAATTGCAAGCATACAAAATATGTTCACGAGATATATAACTAAATGGTCTACATAGATGTCTACCCTTGAGGTGCTTTGAAGCGTTCTGTTTTTATGACGGGACCTACTAGAACAAAACCATAGACCATCATGTCTGGAAAAGGAAGATTCTACCCTGAACATCCTTTGCTCAACTCGTAGTGCTTTGCTCATTTTAATGAGATGTATGTACCAGTGGAACCAAGATCGAGGTCGTGCGCAAAAGCCATGACGTCTAGAGCGGATGACAGCGCGGTGCCAACCCCGTTTAGGGCGTCTCCGCCAGACAGACCGATTTGGCTTACTTCAGCAGCCGCGACGCAGTCAGGTGGGGGGGCTTGTGGTCGTCTCCTGCAATAGTAGAAATTATTGGCACCTACCTAATCAAAAAGAGCAAGTTTTAACACTGAACTACTAAATTATAATTTTCTTTCAGGCAGAATATAAGGGACTTGGGAAATTGGGAGGACTAACTCGAATCTTTTAGCGGGAGGTGCAGTTATTGTTAACCCACCCATCGTAATGTGCTCACTCCCAAACTAATAGTTTCAGCCTACGTTTTCGTTGCCTTAGTACCTTTATTATGTTGCTATATAAACTTTCTTAGAGATTAGAGATTGTATTCGGCGATAATATAAATGATTCACTATACGTTTCATTATATTTATTACCCAAGAGGCGCCTTAGTAGGTGTGGATATGGAGACGCGACCCCACATCAGTCTCCGAAGGTCTTCTCCCGTGATGCCTCGTCTTCTCAGCTCTGCAATGGTTACCTTTCCCACACGCTGTCAATGAAAAAGTCATTGGTCACATAATTTATTACGTGTACAGAAGAATCGAAAGTTACTTCAATCGCTTATGGCATCCGTAAATAATTACAACGTTGGTAGTTTACCTAAAATGCTACTTTTGTGTATACGTCTGTTCTTCATCTATCCATCCATTTGAAAATGTATCTATCTACATTACCTAGAGTTATCTTTACCTTCCAATTTGCAAGCGCGCCTTTTCGCTGTTTGGCTCTCGTCTTGTCTTTACTCTTGATTACCATGACGCCTCGCTGTTCGTACCGAGGGTCATCTGAAGGTCCCAACCCGATGGAATACTCCTGAAGGTATCTGTGTGCATCTTCTTGGGCCACGGAGCGCTCCAGAGATACGACTATCTTTGCCCACTGAGGAAGTAGGAGCAACATTGATTTGAGGATATAAGTAGCACAGGTACGGTTACCTTCTGAGACTTCTTTGAGATGTCAGCCAACTCAAATATGATAAATTGGCTTATATTTAAGGAACCTACATTGAAGTCAAAAGTACCTACATTGAGACATAGATACCTAGCCGATAAGCTGTTAAGGAATCTAGCTTTTGGGGATTACTCCATATGTCTTACATTTTTTTCAAGAATATGTATTACGTGTAATAGTAGGAATGACCACTTGAATTATGGACATACAATCAAGGAGAAAGAGAGTGTATCTGACCTGTTTGACCCATTCCTTCTCGGACTGCTCTATGACATGCGCATACGTGTTTCCCATCATGGCGATCAGCATGTTGAGGAGCAGGATCGGCACGAAGATCATGAACAACGTGAACACAGATTTCGTCAGGTTCGGGTACGATGTCATGCCCAAGTCCGAGTACTGAAAAGTCATAATTGTTATAATTGTGAGGAAATAGGTGATCCTCATTTGTTTTTTGGCGGAAGAAGTATTTCTACTTGTTCACAGACATAAATATGAATACATGCATTTAATTGAAACTGCTATGAACATGGGTGAGCTGCAGAATTTTAGACTATGATAGTTGGATACCGATGATTAGTTTGATATGATGTTTACTTACACTATAATCTCCGAGTGTGATTTGAAACAATGCCATCCAGGTGGTGGGATAACTTGAGTATAAGGTAGATTGGACATTGGGGAACCCTGAAAATAGTCAAATACTATTTACAACAAGTAGATAGGTACATGTAGGGCCTGAATTTTGGAACATAATTATGAATATGACTTAAATTATCTAATACACGGGAGATGAACTTAACAAATTACGAGTAAAGAGTTTAATATTAGCTGCTAAAACTTTTACCTTTGTAGAGGAAGTAAAAAGACTGGGAAAAGCCGAAGAGTACGATGCAATAGATGATTCCAAAAGTGAACATGTCTCCGGTGATCATGCTGTAGATCATCGTGACGAACGGACCCGTCAGACGCACTGCCCTGTAGTTTAAACGGGTTATTCATTATTGTAGACTACACTAATTTGCTTAAAGCTAGTGAACATGTGTACAAAGATGTCAATGTCCTTCATCAATCGATAATGTGAAATAATCATTTCAACTGAACCGTGAGTAACTCTCCGTAGCTTTTTTGAAGACATAGAAAATTACCTGCGAAAATATATTATCGACCACATTTCACCATGCCTGTGGCTCTAAGTAGTTATAAAGGGTGCTTACGTAGTCGCCGACTGTTAAGAAAATGGTGTATATGCCTAGGCACTTATATTATACTTATACCCATTTTCACGAGCCTCGGGGAGTTGTACTGTCACTAGAGCCAGTTACATACATGATATATTACGTTCGTTATGATGTGCGTTTGAGCGTCCAATCTGTTTATCATCTCTGATCGTAGTTGTTAAAGTTGATCCACCAAAGTATCAGTGCAAGTGCTTTCGTCATGCGTTGTTTGTGTAACCTTGATCCTGTTTATGTTATAATCATAGTGATGAAAGATAATAAAAAAATCAAATTACATCTCCTTTGCTACATAACTCGATCAAATCTTACCCAGCAAAGAACATGAGGAGGAACCAAGAGCCAGGCAGCAGGAAGATCAATAGAGCCTCTTCCAGCATCGGGAGACGCATCAGCCGCGCTGGTATACATACCAAGAGTAGGAGGTTCGATACCAGGAATATGAATTTCGCTGGCTCGTGAATCTGCGGTACCAAAAAAGCCATTAACTACTTGCTCTAAAAAAAATGAGCTTGATTTATTGACAAGTACCTACTTGGAAATTTAATAACCCATAAATTCATAATCCTCCATCATCTCGCATTTTCAAATACATTTGTCGAAGTGAATTTGTGAATAGCAAGTTGGAGAACAACTTCCTACATAAGAAGGCTGACGGAAGGAAGAGGGAAGAAAAATATGAATTTACAGTTACCATCTCTTAAATGCGATTACGTTTAAGTTCGGATTGTCAGTTTTTGACAGTTATTTTATGGAACTGACACTTCGCGATTCAGATTAGGGCCTAAACTGAATCCCATTAGTAGATCGTGGTAGCCTCACAGAACAGTTGGACTCTCAGATCTACTGAATTCACTCACAAGCTGCTTGAAGTAGGCGACAACGCCCTGGTTCTTGAGTTCGTCACCTTGCTGCAGGATTATGTAACATAGCGTGCTCACTATGGTGCCCAACTCGCTCGCCAGTCTGACACCGCCCCGAGCGTCTGTTATCTGAGCAACGAAAAGTTAAGTAGGTATTGTATTAACACTATTGGGTCATTTGCAGAAAAAGTGTAGGTACCTTTTAATTTTTTTTGCGATCATGGACTGTAATAGGTACATCATTTTACTCGGCATCGTGCGCACTTTTTAGTTATGAAACAAAAAAAATTGTCCCTAATGTCACGAAAATAAGTATGTAAATTGAGATTAAGTACTCAGTTTAGTGACTCCCATACTAAATGTATGAAACGAAATGTAACGAAACTGATTTAAAAAATCTCAAATTTGTTACATAATTCATATTTTACAGACAAACGGGTCTTAATCGCGTAAACTTACGTTTAATTATATCCTGACGTTTCGGGCATGACGTTACACCCGTGGTCGCAGGCAGACTGGCGAGAGAATGTATCAACACCTTCGAGCTGCGCGGGTTTTTCGAACTACCCGCACTTGATCTTGATTATTCACTTCTAGGCTAGGGTTGTCACTAGGCCTACACACAACACTCACAACATCCAATGGCTTAAAAATGGATGTTTCACCACGCTTACATTTGTAAATCACGGGATTCCACGCGGACGAGATTCCTTGCCCCTCATTTTGATTAAAATTCCGATGTTTCTTAATTTCAATAGCTTCACGTACTTTTCGGCTATGATGTATACGCTCGGTTGAGAGGACTTTCGGGTTATGGAGCTCAATCCAGTGGTTAGGTCCGGACTCCAACAAATGCTCAGCCACAGCAGACTTATTCGTTTGTCGCTTTTTAACAGCCGTGACCCGTTTGTCTGTAAAATATGAGTGATAATCGTGAAAGTTTAAATCAATATATTGTTACATAATTTTTCATACCTTTAGTATGGGAGTAACTAAACTGAGAAATCTCAATTTACATACTTATTTTCGTGACATTAAAAGGTACACTTTTTCTGCAAATGACCCTATTAATCTTTTAGGAATCATTGGCGGTAATACGTGAACGTGGAAAGTGTGCCATGGGCGCCATCATACTTAAACTGTCTTCAATTCTACCACGAACCACTATCGACATGTTGACCTGTCATATTTATGTACGAATTCACAAGTGCGAGAGAGAGGCAACACGTCAATCGTGGTTCACGGTAGGGCCTCTGAATTTTATTTCAAGACTTGGCCTCTAAAGTGTCTTATAAACAGTAAGAATTCATGAGGGAAAATGTAACAAAACATCTTCCATTTGAAACGCCTGAAAGGATTGATAGAAGTAGATACGAGCAAGTGCTGTCAAAATAATATACCTACGTAAATTAATTAAATAATTCACCTCCAGTCTCCACTCCGGATTAGCCTCTGCCTCCGCTGCGCTGTGCCGAAGGTAAACCGACACGGACAGTAATATAAGATGCACCAGCAGAATCAGAAGGCGTTTGAGGAATTTGTTCTGAAATGAAAAATTAAACAAAAGTAAGGTATAATTTTGCTTAGCGACCTGGGGAAAGGGGAGCAATTTTTTAACCTCAACGGTGTGTTTTCAACATTTTCAGTCATCACCTTCATCATCTGCAGTGATGAGATGTTGTTATTTACGAAGATGACACTAGTTAATCAAAAATGGGGGTAAGGATTTTAATCATTTAATTATCTATGAGTTTGAAAAAAACGGCTTGCCGAATCACTCGTTTCGGCGACGAATAATCAATGTAAGTGATTCAAAAATATCTCCCAAGGAATTTAAATATGCTCAGAATTGGGGATACTTTTTAAGAGTATTTACTATGGAAAGGTGTTCTAAAACAAAAACTTACTCTCGCAAAAGTCTTCCACTTTTCTTCTAACAATCTTTGGATGATACCTCCATCTAACATATTCAAATGCTCTTGTTTTGTTCCATTCAAGATTATGAAGAGCGCAGAGTTCCAATCTAAAAAAGAGAAATATCTTATGGAAATAGTTCCAAATAGAGTTAAGCCCTGTGACTGTGACGGTCTAGATGTACCTAACTGTAGTGTAAGATATGAACATAACAATAAGCATTAATCTCAAACGGAAACTTACTTGTTCGACCATCCGGTAAAAGCGTATCCAAGGCGTTCAAAGGATACGCAGAGCACGTAATGTTGGAGTACCGCCAGAACTCCCTGCAGGAAAGCTCCAGCATTTCTCTGAAGACGGAGTCTCGACCGAGCTGGCAGGCGAGGGTGAGGGGGGTAAAACCGGCACGGTTCATGCGTCCGTTGCTGGCCGGCACCTTGGGGTGACGCAGCGCGTAGCCAAACATGTCCTGGGTAAAACCACGGTCAATATATTTACAAGCTTAAGCCGTTAAGGGTCTCCGTAAATCAATCGACTCAGTATTAGCTTGAGCAGCCGGTCCAAAAAAAGGTTTATGTCGACGCCATAAGATCGAAAATAGCATCGGTCGGCATGTATCGTATCGGCTGACGCAGCATCGGTTTTTCCGCTCTTCAGCGTTAATTTATTTGGGGAGACCAAAAAGCAGTACAATACGAATGCTTCTGAGACGTTACGTACAAAACTCGCCCAAAAAATAGAGCGAGATGTGTGAATAATGGTACCCACTTACTAATTTGTCACAAACGACAACCATGTGAAGTATCATGTTCCCAAACGAGTCTTGCATGTCCGGGTCTGCGCCGGACTCCAGAAGTAGGTTGTAGACGGATTCATTGGCGCAGCACGCGGCCCAGGCCAGGGGGTACTCTCCCAGGTAGGCCAGGCCTTCATAGTTGGTCTGCCGGTCCGGCGGAACTTTCTGCTGGTCGCGGGGAAGGAAAAAGCTCCCTGGAATTCGAGAAAAAAACTGAGGCTCCTCATATGACCTGAGACCGAAGGAAAGGCAACATTACGTCGCGCCTCTTTTCTCGATGAGACCGGTTTGAGAGGTTGTTCAATGTTATGTTTTTATATTAATTAGGGAAGATTATCAAGCCATTTTTGCCATAGGTACTTAAGACTAACGCTTACCAATCGCTCGCTGGTTCACGTCACAACCACAGTCCACTAAATCTTGCACCAGTTCGTTGTTACTGTACGCTATGGCCAAATGTAGTGAGCTGGCTCCTAGAAATTAAAGACACACAAAATAGACAAAGATGTAGTAAATGAAGTAGAACAGCTTTACCGAATTCGTTTAAGTATAAGTAGTTTACCTAAATATTCCTCTCCTTCTACGACATCCATGGACAGCTTTGGGAAACATTTGAGAAGAGTTCTAGCGAGCCTGGTGTGAATCTGGAACAGGAATAAAGTTTACGAAATGTGATTGTAGATTTTTTTTTTTATTGTATCTACTTAAACCTTTTGAACGATAAATACAAAATGCAAGCAAGCTATAGAAAATTAAAGAGAAACCAAGAACTCACAAACAAAATTACTTTAGGCTCGCACAACAATAAATATCCGTCCTCTTTGTAGCTTTTTAAGATATTTTTATTCCATCAATTTTACCCTCTAAATATCTGAAGAGGCTAAGAGTAAAGACGTGACAGGCAGAGCAGACACTACTCCCATACAAGTTCCTACCTTAGTATCGCAAATAATGAGGACATGCAGCAGTGACTCGCCCAGGGCTCCGCGGTAGCTCATCTGCCAACAGGACATGTGGTCCTGCCACTTCGCCAGAGGGTCGTGGGGAGACAGCGACGCTTCGATAGGAAGTACCACCTGGATTTAACAAGACGTGAGATGCGGCCCTACTTCGTGAATTTCGAGGATTTGTCTCTAGCACTCTAATGGGGCCTTCGTTGGTGTGACAGAGACAAATCCTCGCTTGCGGATGTAGAAGTTCGCGGTCTAATAAAAAAGGAGATTAATGAATAAAGGATATAAAATTCGGAGTATTTTAGAGCAGCTTAAACTCTGGAAAGCTAACTTATGCCGTGCTATAAATATGGGCGTAATCATGTAGCTAAACGACCAGGCGGCAGACGCCTGTCGAATTCCTCGGGAGTACCAAGATTGTATTAGCTCTAGGAGTCCCTATTTCTATAACTGTAATATTTTCGGATATTATCCCAGTAGCAAACTCACTACCGGGCTGATTGCCCTACGTCACACGCTATCGCGGGGTATATTTAGGTATCCATTTTGACAAGACTTGGCTTACAACTTCACAAATTTCGAGCATCCTTCTCCGTCACACTAATAACGCCTTTGTGGGAGTGACAAGAGACAAATGCTCAAAATTCCCAGGTCTTTTCCTTTTACAGGTTTACCTGTTCTTGATCTCGAAACTTCCACCGCAAGTACTCGGCGCGGTTGATAATCCGCCCTCGCCCTCCGGCGTACATGTAGGCTGCGAACTCCTCACGAATCAACTTCTCAGCTGCCACCATGCCGCCTTTAGCGTACGTCTCTAGAAGCAGCCCTCCTGACAAGAGGTATTTGTTAATATGATTTAAAACGGGGCTAATGCCATGTTAGATAATTGAGCACCCGATGTTACGGCACTGTTGCAAATTTAATAACACCTACATGGAGTTACTCCGAAAGAACAATATCGGATCACCCGAATCATGGCCACATGTTACCTTAATAGCTAACATATATTTGTATGATGTGTTCCCATTTTTCCTTGACCTCAAAAAGTACCCGATCGTGTCATTTAAAAATCCCAAAAACAGCCGTTCATTTATTTTCACTAGTACCATCCTATAATGCCCCGCTTCATTTTATATCTACCACTTATTTTCCGCAAATAAAATATCCTGACTTTGTACTCGTCCAGGTCTAACAAGTTAGGTCTCTTGAGGATTTCTTAGTCGACTAGGAAAGGATTAAGGAACTACATATTATAGTTTCAAGTCTGTCTGGCTAGTCTGTCCATCCACGGATTATCTGAACTTTGGTACTTGGAAACTGTTTGGTAACAAATACGAGTATTACTCGTAATCTATCACACCGACAGTGGTAAGATAAACGGCGGAAAAAAATAGTTTCTAAGGCTGAGCGTGGCCCGACACGGTCTTGGCCGGTTTTTTCTAGTACCCACCTTTATGGAAGTCCGCGAGTTTGTAGAGCACCGTGTGGGCCTCGCTGCTGGGCTGGGAGATTACTCGGTCGAGCACTGATCCCACAGCTTGGACCTGAGGGGAACAGAGCTTGCCTAGTTTGCCCCCCATTTCACTGGAAATGGAAATATCCTAAGTGAATAATTGGGTTACTGACTCACCATTCGTACTCCTTATTCACATAGTAATAGGAGTCACGTATGATCAGCGTTTTCATTTTATTCCATAACCTCACACTCTCAGTCTATCAGTCAAATCAAAGCTTACAAGCGAATCGGAATCCACTCATTGTTCTCTACCCTTCCCATCGGAGAATGGGACAGCTTGGCACAACTTTGGAACTTATTTAAGGTCTGGTCTACAAGCCAACAAGACGACCAGGGTGCTTAGCCAAGATGCCAAGCGCTAGCGCTTAGTAGCGTATCGTAGTTTTCCCTCTCTGTCACTCTTTCTTATTAGTGCGACAAAGACAGGTAGCTGCCTTTCGTTTACGATTGACGATTAAGCGCAAGTGATTGGTGACTTGGCTAAGCATCCAGTACTTATGTACGGCAGTGAAACTTGGGCTGTGTGGCAGAACGGCATGTCCATCCCATCCATCTACACTGAAAAAAATGCTAAGTTGGATTTATCAGATCTTGCGTAATTCTAACCGGAAATTAAGGTTGATTGGGTCCTATCACAATTTATTTTTTGATTTTACCAAAATTTTTATGTTGGCATTCTACTAAATTAATTTGGTTGATTATACCAGTTTTTTGTTGATTTCACCAGTTGTTTGGTACAATGTACAATGTTCTTTGTTGATTTAACCAGAACTCTGGTATCGACTTCAACTTTTTTAGTTTTGTAAATTTGATAGCAAGGATTTGTTACATATATCAAAGTTTCCTCGTAATATAGCCAACTTAAGTCACTTTGGTAAATATTTTTTTCAGTGTATCCATGAATCTTCATTTAGCATCTGCTAAGGTTCGATTTCACCAAACTTATTCGAAGAATAACGCTTACTGGCCCATAGTAGTCTCAATTTACTATGGAATTTTGACATCACTATCTGAGAGTAAGGGTTATTCTTCAAATAAAAGTTTGGTAAAATGAAGCCTAAGGATGTGCGGCGTTATCAGACTGGACAAGGTCGGAAATAGCCATGTCAATAGAGGAGGTCACCCAGCAATGTACAAGTTGCGGAACATTCTCAAAATTGCGGGAATATTTCCGAGAATTTTCATGAAATTTAAAGAATAAGTTCTCATTGAGAACGTTTCCATGAGAACTTATAAAAAAGTGTTATGAAGAATATTATATTTCACAATTGAGTAAACTAGGCGTAAAACATGCCTTAAAAGGCATGTGTAGGTATACAACGGTTTTGGCGTGATTAAATTGCTTGTAAAATTTAAATTACTAACAACATTCTCTATAGAAGTTTCGCAACTTATGAAACTTCTCCTCGGAACATTGCTAAAGCCACACCCCATTATGTTAGAGAAAATTGCTAAATTCGTCGGTCCCCGGAAAACGACCAACAGGAAGGCCTAAGACTACCTGAAATAATGATACCTGAACTGTTGCTAAGTGCTGGCGGGAATGGCAAAATGCAATGTTTCTGAGGACGAACGTCAAGGATAGGGCGAATTGGAGGATCAGGAAGACTGGCCCCACCAACATTTGGGATAAATACCTACTATAAATAGTTGGGAAGAAATAGAGTAACTTGGTACTTACAGACGATATCCTGCAACTTCTCACGATCCTGCTAAGTTTCTTCATAATCACCCTTCTGATTGAGGTCGAGAAAGAATGGCACGGGCACACCATCTTTCAGCCTTCCATCCTGTCCGGTATCAGATCTGTTTGAATTAATAATATAGTATAATTAGCTACGTTATTGTCAGTCGGAAAAACAAAAATTGTCCACTCGATGGTCAAAAGTTAACAGCTTGTATAAATCTTCGTTACGATTTTATTGCATAGGGTTGTAGACCGGCGAACCTAGTTGAACCGTCAATTGTTTTATCCCAAAATTAGTACAGGAATTCCTTAAATTTGGGTATGTCCACCGAAAAGACGATATAAATCTGACAATGACCCAGCTAGTAAGTAATACCACAGAAAACCCCGTAGGGAAATCTTGGTAGGTACCTACTCTAGGTACGTAATTGGACATTTTGTTCGCGACAACTCAACAAAACGCTATGGCGGGGGACGAGCACTAACAGCGTTGCCTATCTATTTTATGGATACCTGCCTCTTCATCATTATCATCATCATATAAGCTAAAGACGTCCACTGCTAAACATAGGACCCTAAATGTGCCACAAGCCACAACGACTTGCGCCACCCGCATCCAACTCTTAGTTTCTTTAAAATAAGAATAAAAGTAGGTTAAGTAGATATATCTTTGGGTAGGCCGCGTGGTAACAAGAATACATTTTTGTAACCAACCCAACTCTTCCTATTGGTGTCGTAAGAGTCTACCAAGGGATTGAAGTGCCAGTGACCATTCATAGAAGATGAATGCGCAGCGTCATCATAGCGTACACACTACTGCGATCGCCAATTCGCTTTCCCAGCGTGGTGGTTATGGGCATTATATACCTCCTAATGCGTCCATACGCATGTGTAATAAATAAACTAAATTATGTGTGTACAATGATTGGGTCCTAGTCCTAGACCTTTGCTATTGCCCAACTTTTGCTATTAACTCCCAACCAGATTTTATTTACCTATAGGTACCTAATAAAATTATGTCCATAGGATACTTAGGTTAGGTGTGACGATGTGACCACCTCATTTATTTAATTAATTAGTTACCCACTCTAACGGCATCTAATTGTATAAAATTCAAATCAATCTCTATGTAAGTCTTATTAAATACTAACACTCACCAAAGTATCAATTAACTAATTGTTTTATTAAACGTGAACTAATTATAAATCACATTTCCTTTGTAAAATCTACGCTTTGTGAATACAACAGGCAATTTTTGTCTTGAAAATCTTCGTACTTAGCTGGTAATCATTTTCACTTGAATCTAATACATTATAATATGAAACTTAATATTAATTTATATCGACAAAAGAATAACGACAAAAATACACGCACTTATTAGAATTACAAGTAGCAAACGAGGTAAACATGAAATGGGAGTCATGGTAACCTGTCAACAAGGTTCGAGCAATTACTCTATTGGTGCATTCCACGATAATGTCGGTTACGTGACATGATTCTTCGCGTAGGTACCTACCGTAAAAAGGGGTAAATAGGAATGACGGGGTAAATAGAAATGTAGAGTAAACTGGTCTGTTAGCCAGGACAAACAGTCCAGTTTAGAATAACACATTTAAAACAATCTTCTGTCATAAGCTAGACTGTTTGTTCTGGGCTTACAGACCAGTTTACTCTACATTCCTAATTACCCCGTTTTACGGTAGGTACATTTAAGAAAGTTACGAATACAATTTTTGGTGTATCTTAATGTTAGAACTGGGTGTTTGTATTTATAGAAAATTTTCGTACTTTCCATATATTTTTAAGGTAGCTGTCATAGCTGTCACGTTGCCAACAAAGTAGACTTTGTAGTGGAGTGCACTAATTCATTATTATAGTCGTAGGTAATCATCACTATCATCAGTCGCTAGGCAAGAGGGACGGTGGTAAAAAAATAGGTCATAGTCCGCCTTAAATAATCAAAACAAAAATCACGATCGCGTTGAGTTAAGGTAGTTTTTATATATTCTGTGGTTAAGGTGGATTTACACCAAACGAGCGAATGCTCATTTTTAAATCAAATATCTTTATTTCTTCATCCCCACTCTACGAAATTCGTTCGCTACATGAAAGTCCCCCATTGCCGGCGGTTATACGGTGAGTCATTTTCCATAATGTCCATCAGTAAAATAATAGATACCACTAGTACTACCTACCTACATACTTCTTATTCATAAACGTCTGCTAACTTAACAAGCTGCTAATAATTGTTTGTCCCTTTCGGTCTTAACAATGTGTCCATAAGAGCAAAAGGGACAAACAATTATTAGCGGCTTGTTAAGTTAACAAACGTTTATGAATAAGGGGGTTATTTTTTTTATTTGTTTGGAGAAGAAATTATAGCGGGCCTACCGCAAACCACGGTTGACCTGACATGTTGCTTCTCTCCCGCAATTGTACATTCGTTCGTAAGTGTGACAGGGACGCAACATGTCGATTTTAGTTCGCGGTAGGCGATCAGTTCATTCAAAGTCAATCAATATTTATCGTAACTCGTAACCGTAAGTCGCTAACCTATCCCTTTTGAAATCGGTTACTAAAGTAACTTAAGTAATAAGTAACAGTTTTGTCAACACGCGTTTTCGCGATATTCCTTCTCACGCAACCGGACCAATTTACACATACAACTCAGACTTAGGAAACTAAACTGTATTTCGTAGTTAATAAGAACGCTAACGTCCGCATTACTGATAATTTACTTTACGGTCGTGTCCATGTTAATAGCGATTTGGCGGAGCGATATAGAACGAAGGGGGCCAATGAACTTGTTTTCTCCCGTTTTGCAAGTGACACTGACAACAGTACTTTAGTTTAAACTTACTTTTAGCTAAAGGAAAAAGGCTATGGATTAAAGGATATGGCAACAGATTAAATAATTTGAAATAGGTACATTCGTTTGTCAGAGACGGGAGAAATGTCCGTGATTTTATAAGTTATTATTATTAGATTTATTAGGTAAGGGAGGTATACTACTCTTTAGTTATAGCTGAGCCATGGTGCGTCCCTCCTCAACCGAGCTGGATAGAGGCAACAGACGGCAGCGTGGCCTTGTTTGCACCAGTGATAGGAGATTTCCCTCCTCTAGTTGAGGTCCATAGAGGACCGGGTATAGTAGCGGCGAAATGGGAAAACTTAATTATAGTAGGTACATATTTCTCTCCTAACAAACCTCTTACAGAATTTGAGCGGTATTTACGGGATCTAGAAGCACTGTTGAGGAGGGTGGCACCAATGCCAGTTCTAGTAATGGGAGATCTCAATGCTAAGAGCGCGGCCTGGGGGTCTCCGGTGACTGATGCAAGAGGGCGAACCTTAAATGATTGGATGCTCATAATGGGATTGGTGATCATTAACCAGGGCAACGCATTTACCTGTGTGCGGCATCAAGGGGGGTCCATTGTGGATATAACATTTGCAAGCCCTCTTGTCGCCAATCATATCGACGAATGGCGAGTTTTGCAAGACACTGAGACCCTGTCTGACCATATGTATATACGGATGAGAGTCTCCTCGCTGCGTACGGTAGCGCCGACAACGGCGACAATTGGGAGCAGCCGCCGCAGAAATATTTTTCCCAGGTGGAGTCTAGCCAGTCTAGACAAAGAAATGGTGGAAGAAGCGGCCATAATAGAGGCATGGTGTGCTCCTCCGTTTGTAGACGTCGAAGTCGAAGAGAGAGCAGTAAGCTTTCGTGCCTCGCTTACTACGATATGCGACGCCGGGATGATGAGAACAAAGCGGCTGCCCGGAAAGAAGCAGGTATACTGGTGGACGGACGAAATAGCAGCACTGGGATCCACGGCCAACGCCGCACGTCGAGCATACACGCGCTGCCGACGACGGAGACACTCTGTTGAGGAAGAAGCACGTCTTAGAGAGGCTCTTAGTTTAGCCAAGAAAATGCTAACATTGGCAATTGCTAAGAGAAAAGACAAAGCTCGGGAGGAGTTTCTACAAACGCTTGATAGGGACCCATGGGGGCGACCGTACAAAATGGTGAGGAATAAAATAAAACACACAGCCCCAATGGATTCTCTTGAACCGGAACTCCTCACGAGAATAGTAGAGGGCCTCTTCCCGGCGGCGGCTCAGGATTTTATGCCCCCGGTTATGTCAGCCCCGGAAGAAGAACAAGAGGGCCCATTTGACAATATCCCGCCAGTCTCGGATATAGAAATCTTTGGGGCAGTCATCAGATTGAGATCTTGTAAAAAGGCGCCAGGGCCGGATGGTGTACCAGGGAAAGTTATCCCCTTGGCAATGAAATACCTTGGAGATAGACTGAAAGGCATTTTTGATGACTGCCTCAAAGAGGGAAAGTTCCCTAAATGCTGGAAAGAGGGCAAGCTGTGTCTACTGCGTAAGGAAGGCCGCCCAGCTGACTCTCCTTCAGGATATCGCCCCATTGTCCTCCTAGATGAGACCGGAAAGATGTTGGAGCGCATCTTGGCAAGGCGCATTGTCAAACATCTAGAGGACACTGGCCCGAATATTAGCGATAGACAGTTCGGATTCCGGGAGGGGCGTTCTACGATAGACGCAATAGGCGCACTAAAAAAATTCAGCGACTTGGCGGTTGGAAAAAGTGAGGGAGCCATAGCAGTGTCACTGGATATTGCTAACGCTTTCGGCTCCCTTCCATACAAGGTGATAAATGAGGCCCTTCGATACCATGGAGTACCTCCATACTTGAGAAGTGTAATAAAACACTACCTCACTGAAAGGGTGGTGCTTTACGAAAGTAAAGGGAGGTGTTTGAGACATAACATGGAATGTGGGGTGCCGCAGGGCTCTGTCCTTGGGCCTCTCCTATGGAATGTAGGATTTGACTGGGCAATAAGAGGGGCTCAGCTTCCCCGTACGGTCACCATTTGTTATGCGGATGACACAATGGTGGCCGTACGCGGGAAATTATATGAAGAGACCCTCAGACGAGCCGCAGTAGCAACCGAACTCACAGTGGGTCGGATCAGCCTATTAGGCCTCAAAGTGGCTCTTTCTAAGACGGAAGCTGTGGTGTTCGGGGGCAAAGGTTGGAGAACGCGACCTGACGACATGATACCAGTTGGTGGTGAAATGGTGCAAGTCAAGTCCCACATAAAGTACCTAGGCCTTACATTGGACCGAAGATGGGACTTTCGCGAGCATTTCACGAACCTAGCTCCTCGACTTATAGGCGCTGCGTCTGCGTTGGGACGCTTATTGCCAAATGTCGGAGGTCCTCAAGCTCCGTGTCGGCGCCTTTTCGCTAATGTAGTCAAGAGCATGGCGCTATATGGGTCTCCGATATGGGCAGAGAGGCTGACATCGAAAACGAGGGCTCTCCTCCGTAGGCCACAACGAGTAATAGCCCAGAGAATAGTCCGCGCATACTCGACGATTGCATACTCAGCCGCATGTGCTCTAGCTCCAGTTATGCCCTGGGAATTAGAAGCACTAACACTGGCGGAACGGTACCAGAAGAGGATCGCCAACAGAGAGGCTGAAGAGCGACTAGCCCCAAGGGAATTGGAAGCGAGGAGAAAGGAGGAATTAAAAAAAGAGAGGGACAAGTGGAAACGGCAGTTAGAAGATGCTCAGTATGGGACATACACAACAGCGGCACTCTTACCGTCGTTCAACAAATGGCTTGAGTCAACGAAAACGTCGTTCAACGAAAACATGGCAACCAGACCTATAGACTGACACAGGTAATGACCGGACACGGATGTTTCGGCCATTACCTGCACAGAATAGGACGTGAACCAACCACGGTTTGTCATCACTGTGGGAATGACGATGACACGGCTCAGCATACGCTCGCTGAATGTCCCAGTTGGGCGGCCGAAAGATGGGAAATGGAAAGGGCTCTTGGAGTGAACGATCTCTCGCTGCACAGTGTCGTAGCTCAAATGCTTGAGAGCGAGAGAGCGTGGAAAGCGTGCAGCAACTTTTGTGAAAAAGTAATGCTAAGGAAGGAGGAAGCGGAGCGACAACTAGAGGACTCAGCTGACGCACCGCCGCTCCGGCGCAGACGGAGGGGAAGGAGACGAGCACTGTTCATCAGCCGTCAACTTCCCCAGTAGAGCTGTGGGCGGGGGACCCACTATCGTAGGCTCTGCACATCTGAGGGAAGGGTTGCAGCGTTGCCAACCCACCTCAAGCGCGAGGGTATTCCCGATATACTAGCCGGGACAGTCGGGGGAGCATCGTGGTAGAATGTACACGATCCCAAGATGCTCCCCATAACGGAAGAGAGGGCAACGTCGCAGGGGAGTTTAGTGGGTATTCTTCTCCCTGGAGGAGCGAGCCCCACATACCATCATGGGCTCCCCCAGCCCGTGTTGATGATGCGTAAATGCATTCTCCCCTGCGTCAACAAAAAAAAAAAAAAAAAAAGGTATACTACTCTTTGGATTACACTCTAAAATAGGTATACATACTTTACTTTCGTTTTGCTTACGCAACTATAATACTGAGTTACATTTTATATTTCTTACCTACGTCTACAAAGTTTCTGATATTTTTACCTGAAAAAAAAAACTACCTAACTAAAATACCTACCTAAATTTTTAAATATTTTTATGAATTTCTTGACGGAAAATGTATATCTAATCTTGGTAGGATCAATGAAAGCAAGTATGTCATTCATTATAGGTATTCCGTATTCATCATCATCATCATCATATCAGCCGAAAGACGTCCACTGCTGAACATAGGCCTCCCCCAAAGATTGCCACAATGGAGAGGGCTATGCTAGGAGTCTCTCTGCGTGATCGGATTAAAAATGAGACCATCCGCAGCAGAACCAAAGTAACCGAAATAGCTCTCCGAATCGCTAAACTGAAGTGGCAGTGGGCGGGGCACATTGCGCGTAGAACCGATGGCCGTTGGGGCGGGAAGGTTCTTGAGTGGCGGCCACGTACCGGAAGGCGTAACGTGGGTAGGCCCCCCACAAGGTGGACCGATGACCTGGTGAAGGTCGCAGGAGTCCGCTGGATGCGGGTGGCGCAGGACCGGTCATTGTGGCAATATTCCGTATTACAATAAAATAATATAGATTAATTAGTTATTTATTAGATATACAATTGTACACACATATTTTAAGACCTTATTTCTTTTACTTTAATTAAATTTGGTCATAAATACATAGGTACGCAGGTATATTCATATTGCGGAACCTCACTCGACGCCCCCAATTATGAAATTACGAAACTCTTCGATTATCGCCAACGCTTATCAATAAAACCATACAGCGTCGTGTCTACATTCAAAACGCTACTGTGTGAGTGGAGTGACCTAGCCGCGCATACACCTACACATGCATAGATACTCGGTACTCCCCCGTCCCGCACTTCACCCACGTAACTCCCGCCCTGCGTCCCGCACTTCACCCCCGTTCTCGCCCCGTACCCGTCATCGGCGACGGCGGCACTCACACATAGATATTACCTTGGACACGTGGTTGTGTGAGTGAGCTCGATTTACGTGACTAGTCGTACCTCCCTCTGCCCCGCTCTTCGTTTCGCTATGTCGACCAAATGCATGTCGGACCATGCGTAACAAAAGGTTCCGTGCCTTAATTTAATATTGATACCAAAAAAATATAGCAGGTATTGTGATACCTCAGGGACTTACATCTTTTTTAACACAGAAGATTCTTGGCACTTGGCACAAACAGTTGTATTTGCCAAATGCCTTCAAAAGACAAATTAAAGTCTTACGGTATCTTAAAATATATCTCCGTCTCTCTCAGGATGTAGGCGCTAGAGAGGGCTTCCCGTATTTTGGCATCTTACTCGTGTGTAGTGGTATCTTACTTTAAGATGTGGTATATTAATAATTATAATGTATTATCGCTACGTATGTGACATCTTGAAGGGTTACATTTTTGACATTCCTAAGGTACTCTAAAACAGAAAACACTAAGCACGGGTTCTTCACTATACTCTTTCCTGATTTTTCATAAAAAATAAAAAATAAGTCACCGAGGGGTTTCAAGTTTCAACTTGACTCGTTCTTGCTTTTTACGAAATAAAGCAATATTATAAAAACACTTTTCTCGTAAAGACCAATATAGCGTGATGAATAAAATAAGTCAGGTTCATTTAACGAGCTTGCGGAGCCTAAAATAAATAAATACGTGGTTAAGTATAACAATAATCATGAATCAGATAATATACGAACATCACATCGTAGTAGTAAGTAAAAATTAAACTAAACTTAATAATAAATTACAATAATACGAAATCCCAACACTCGCACGCGAGTCCGTCTAAACGCAGCACCAGGGGGAGAGGCACGCGCGAGCGGTGCCGCGCCCGCCGCGCACGGCGGACGCCATTTTGTGATACCGAGAGGGAGCGGGACAGCGATATCGATGCGTCAACTGCTCGCTCGAGGCAGTCGCTGACGCGTATTGTCAAGGTTAAAATAAGATTAATAAGTAAAGATATAAGCGAAATTGTTTATTTATTTTATGGGACTTAATATTCGATTAATTTATTATTTAATTTAAATTATTTAAAAAACGTGTTCTGTAATTTCACGTAGTCGATTTCAATGTTGGAATGTGGTAATCCGGGTAAAGCCGATTGCAGATGGCGCTCTATTCATACGATGAAAACATGAATCTAGGATTAATATGGATTTGACAACGTTATAATAATAGCAAGAACGAAAGGGATGGTCTTATGAAACTTTTTACTAGTGGAAGTGAAAAGGAACGATAATCGTCCGTCCTTATCACTGTGCCACTATTTTTTGTGTGTGTGTGCATTAGATGCTAAATGTAAGTGCCAGACAAATGCGTTGAATACGTCACTAAGTGCCACACACACAAGTATCTTCTTAGTAGTAAGTGACTATGTCTATCCCTCTTAGTGGCACACTATGTGCGGCCCCTCGGATGAAAAAGAGATCGACGACGACGGTTGCTGACTTTATATTTATGAAAAATTTTTGGTAATAAAGCATTATTGATTGATTGAATTGTATGTTATTCTTGTTTATATGGATTACCGTCTGTTTTATGTACCTTTTAAATAAGCTAAAATAATAATAGAGTTAACAAAACATGTTGGTCCCAAATTAAATTACATCGCATAAAATTCGACATTTTGATGGTCAACGTTATATGAATCAAATAAGTTTACAAAAGATTTTTCCTAACTAGTACGCAAAAACGAACTTTGCGCACGCTTCGCTCGGTAATTTCTCTTTTTGACTTGTTATGAAAAAAATCGTACCTTACACGTGCAAAAACTTTTTTTAACTCGCCGAAAAAAAGTTTTCCCGCACTAGTTAGGAAATGTACTATTACAAAACGAGATTTAGTTGAGTTTTGTAATAAATCGCCCGAAAAATGTGAGATGCAATTATTAACTGCTGTAGACAAGATATTTTCTATGACAGTACACAGTACGCGTATTATAATATAGAATGAAAAAAAATGAATGAAAATCCATTATAACTAAATAACGTATTTCAGCGATGTACTTAGATGTTTTTGATGTAGTGATGTTGGGTTATCGATTTTGCTGCACTGACATGTATTGTATCGTCGTCGGCAAATTTAAAAATTTAGGTGGATGCCTGTAGGAGGGATGTAGCCATCTTTTTTTAAGTGACAAGTCTGTTGGCTAGACTATATTCGAAATAGTACATTACGACACAAGTGCGAAAAACATGAATTTCCTTTTTGCATGTGTCTAGTAGAACGTTTATTAGTACAGATGGCCTTCTGAAGTTTTGAACCTGACGCAAAATGAGCCACTTCTCGCACTAGCGCGTAAAAAAGGCACCATCTGTACTAAAATAGTATATTTCGATGCAAGTGCAAAAAAAAATGTTTTGACGTGGGTGAAAGTTGGAGCCCGCGTGAAACGAGGGCGACAATCACCCGAGTTAAAAAGTTTTTACGCGTGTATCGAATGACTTTTTTCATAACAAGTGCCTTAAAAAGAGAAATTTATGCAGGCGAAGCGTGCGCAAAGTTTGCTTTTCCGCACTAGTTAGGAAAAAATATTTTCTCCGATAATTTAGATAATATAATATTTTTGTTATCGAACCTACACCGAGGCCCTTAAGTACGTTTTGGTTTAAGTAATTATAAGCAACTAATAATAATAAATCAATGACAAGGCAATTAGTGACAAGTAGCACCAATTCCTTGTATATTTGAATAATCCCCCCCCTCCACCGCGCTAGGCAGAAATGGAAATGACTCGTACAAGTAGTCGAGTCGTTCAAACGCGCCTCCACCGCACTGTTCAACAGTCCCCCCTCACCCCTGTTCCCTCACCCGTGCCGCTGGTTTCCCCTCCCCTTCCCTTCAGTTGCTCTTTCGTACGTCGTCGATGTGACAGCTATTTTGTTTGTATTTAGAACATAACCTAAAAATGTTTGACGTAAATATTTAGTGAACATGTTTTTGTTGAATTCGTGATCTGTGCTGGGGTTTTGGTGGCAAAATTGAATGCAAACTGAATCATGTTGTCAATCGTGAAGATGGATTTCGATTCAGGTACCTACTTACCCATTTTAATTTATAAATTGTATTTTTATATACACAAGACACATACATAGTATTGATAATGTATTTGTACACACAGTGCGAACTTGCCAACGATGTTATTTTATAGTTTTCGATTAATATGTTTACGTTTAGGCGTTACTACGGTTGCGTATCTCACTAGCAACTCGCGCGGGTTTACTTCAAGGATTGATTTCATATTGTTTACGATAACTCTTGATTCAAGATTTTTTCTTAGTTACCTATTTGGTTAATTTCAAAAGGCTTATATTTACTTAGTTTCGCCTGTCTCGTTTTGTCTTGTTTGTGTCTTTAATCAAATCTTTTGAATTACATTTATTATATAAGTAGGTACATAATATGTAAATCGGATTGACAATATATTATAATACTATAATAGCATAGAGCTAGTGTGATGAATGATATAGTCGAAAGGTGGTCTTATGCACTTGTCCCGCCGACCGCGAGCAAGTAAGCTATGGGCTACAGAAACAACCAAAAGATAAGCGTTTCCGTGTGAACGAAAGAGACGGTGACTTTTATAGCGCATAGCTAAGCGAGTAACATCGCCGTGTCTCTTCTATTTACATGGGAGCGCTTATAATATCTTGTTCGTTTTTATAGCCGATAGCTTTTAGGCACTGGTCTCACTGCGAGCTACTTAGCTATGAACTATCGGCTATAAACACGAACAAAAGATACGCACTCCCGTGTAAATAAGAGACAAAGCGATACCCGCCCAGCTATCAGCTATCATCGCCGTGTCTCTTTTTTTACACGGGAGTTCATAGCTTAAGCTCGCGTTGAGACCAGTGCCTAAAGACATGAAATAAAATTACTAAAGTAAATAGAGATACAGACGATGATAAAAGCTTGTAATTAGTGTAATTACTAGGGTTAGGATTTTGGTGGCATTTATGGAACAGAGAGCAGTGGAGTCGATGTTACAAACATTTTTTACTTGAATAAATGATTAACTTATAAAATAATAACGAAATAGTGTTTAGTTCAAGCTGGATTTATCAATGAATTTAACCTTTAAATGCATGGTGTAGGATGCAGCCTACATAACCAAAACATGGTTAGTGTTTGAAATCTAGATATGTATGTATTATGTTTTTGTATGATTTGGCAAGAAAAACTAACGCCTTTTCACATTTATTAACGATTTTTTGGCAACACTGTGTATAAAAAAAGTTATAAACGTTTTTAACTCAAATGGCGGCAATTTAGAAAAAGTTGAATATTGCAGGTTTTCTTCGACTGTGTTTAGTGGTTTTTAACTAAGTAAGTAATTAATTTTCTATTACAATTCTGTAACTCATTTCATAACGATTTTATTTTTACAAACATTAATTAAGGTCTCAGCCAGAAAGTAAAGAATATTTACATATTTGATCTTGTAGGATCTAGCCTACATTATGCACTCCCGGCACTTTGAAATTACTATGGGCACTATCGAAGTTATTCTGGTTGACAAATTGAACTCGTACATTATTTTGATATTTTTACTAGGTTATTTTATTTCATATTTGTTATTACTTAGATAAACAACTAAAGTAAGGAATTATTGTTATTTTATTGTTTTTAGTAGGTTTATTGTTATTTTTTAAGATTCCATAAACTTTAATAAAATTGGCTGATGGCATTATTCATTGTTAAAAAAAAGTTACTTTAAAAAAATTGCTTATTAAGCAAACGTTCATTAATTACGTATATAACGTATATTAGAAGCTCATATTTTCGTAAATGTTTAATTCTTACCTACAAATATTGCGGATTTCAGATCTGTCATAGACCGTGTATAGGGGTATTTGATTTTGCGGGGAATGCATAATGTAGGATGTAGCCACATTTTGGAAAGTAGTACCAAATTCACCAAAAATATGACTTTAGATTTTTTTTCGTATTTTTCTCATGTTTTTTACGCCGTTAGGTATCCACATTTTTTTTTTCATTGAAAAAAAAAAAATCGCATTTAAGGGTTAAATAAATAACATGAATTTAATTTTTGAGAATCTAAAAAAATATTAATAATAATAATAATAAGCTAATGGCAAATATAAATTATCAATATGGAGTTTGGTGTCGATAAGTGTGCGGTTATGCATGTGCAGCGGGGGAAAGTAGTATATTCAACAAATTTACAGCTTTCTGAGACAATGTCGTTCAGATCTATCTCGGAAGCAGAAACCTATAAATACCTTGGTATGTCACAGTCTTTGGGTATTGAAGATATGGGAATTAGACAGGCGGTGAAGGAGCGCTTTTTCAGCCGGCTCACAAAAGTACTTAACAGTCTTTTGTCAGGAGGCAACAAAGTGCGCGCCTTCAACGCTTGGGTAATGCCCATACTCACATACTCCTTTGGCGTACTAAGGTGGACTCAGACCGAGCTGGACGCCCTGGATCGAAGGGTCCGTACACTGCTTACCACACATCGAAGGCTACACCCGCGCTCATCAGTTATGAGATTGTACATCCCGCGGAAGTGTGGGGGCCGCGGCTTCCTAAATGCCAAAAACCTTCACAACCACGAGGTGTACAATCTCAGAAACTATTTTCTTAACAATGAGTGCGGGATGCATCGTGATGTGGTGGCAGTAGACCGAAACCTCACGCCGCTCTCCTTGGCAAAAGAGAACTGGCGCAGACCTGTGGTACTAAGCACCGAGGACCGCAAGGCGGTATGGAAGAGCAAGGAGCTACACGGGCGGTTCTACAAGGCCCTCACGGGACCTGACGTAGATCTGCTCGCGTCGGTGAACTGGCTACGATTCGGGGACCTCTTCGGAGAAACCGAGGGTTTTGCCTGTGCAATTGCTGACGAGGTTATCATGACGAATAACTACCGGAAATATATCCTGGTACGGTCGACATCTGTCGGGCATGCCGCCGTCCCGGTGAGTCACTCAGGCATATTATTTCCGGTTGTTCTCAGATTGCTAACACCGAGTACTTGCACAGACATAACCTCGTAGCCAGTATTATACACCAGCAGCTTGCTCTTCAATACGGCCTTGTGGACGTCGAAGTGCCATACTACAAGTACACAACTGCACCAGTTCTCGAAAATGGTCGTGCCACGCTCTATTGGGATCGATCTATCATCACGGACAGGACTATTGTAGCCAATAAGCCTGATATCGTGCTGGTAGATCGATCGCAGCGCCGGGCTGTGCTCGTCGACGTCACCATCCCCCATGATGAGAATCTCGTGAAGGCCGAGAAGGACAAGTCCAGTAAGTACCTAGACTTGGCCCACGAGATAACCGCCATGTGGGATGTTGACTCGACGATCATAGTCCCGATAGTCGTTACAGCGAACGGTTTAATAGCGAAGAGTCTCGACCAACATCTTAAGAGTCTCTCGCTAGATGGCTGGATCAAGGGTCAGATGCAGAAGGCAGTAATCCTGGACACGGCGCGGATAGTCCGTCGGTTCCTCTCTCTGCGGCCTTAACCACCGGCAGCTTGGGCCCGCCTCGTTGCCGGCGGCACCCTAGGTTAGGTTTTTTATAATGTGTTTATGTGTTTTGTATTGTTTTTGTATGTTTTATTGTATTTTACTTTTATAGACATTTTGTAAAAAACCTAGCCTAAGAAATCAGTGAAATAAAGATAATAATAATAATATTTTAGCCTATATAATGTCCCACTGCTGGGCACAGGCCTCCTCTCATATATGAGAGGGATTGGGCTATAGTCCCCACGCTGGCCCTAAGCGGGTTGGGAACTTCACATACACCTTTGAATTTCTTCGCGGATATATGCAGGTTTCCTCACGATGTTTTCCTTCACCGAAAGCTAATGGCAAATATCATCTGATATTCCGTACATAAGTTTCGGAAAAACTCATTGGTACGCGCCAGGATTTGAACCCACGACCTCCGGATTCAGAGTCAAACGTCTAAACCACTGAGCCACCACCGCTGCAAAAAAATATTAATTAAAAAAAAAAAAAAGATATATGAGAAAACATATTTATTTGATTTTCAAGGTTCTAGTTTTCTCGAAGCCCATAAATATTATATAATAATCATAAGCTATATTATAAAAAAAAATATTGAACTTCATTTCATAAATTGTCAAACATCAATACAATAAATTTATTTAATACTTAAAATGGGCGAAACCCTGTTAAAAAGAATATGTTTATATATTCTTTCTGATTAATTAATTATTCAATCAATCATAAACAATTTGAGCAACGACTCCACTGTTCTCTGTTCACCTAATGCCACCAAAATTCCTAACCCTAGTAATTACCTATCCTAATTTTTTTAATTTTTTTATTATTTTTATTTCGTTGTCATACTCAACACCGTCGTCATAGGTATACGTAAATAAATCTAACATGTTTACCAGTAGGCTTAGCACAGCTACAATATGCCGCCGCGAGATAGACTATCCATCCCTCTTTTATTCATATAGTTAGTAAAAGATGGAAAATCTATTTCGCGGCGACATACTGACTACTGAAATACCAATGATGTGCTAACTGTGTGCTGAGCATACAGGTCATAAATTCATAATATGTCCGAATATGTACGATAACACCTTAAAAATAGAGTAGTGACTTGTTTTGATATTTATGAACGTTTTGCCTGTGTATTTACCACGAATTGCCAAGTAACGTTCATTTTAATGTTTACTAGATACTCTATACAAAGTATTTTGTAAACCAGCCCACTTACCTTTAAGGTAAACGTCCCAGTACTCGACATTAGTATTACTAATTAAATACATATACCTATATAGAACATTAATGTTCTATTTTTGAATATTGTATACCTTTAGGTGGGCCAACCATACGAATATGGTTGGCCCACCTAATACAGTACAATTTTTGGAACGTGTGCATATTATACTGTTTATACATAATCTATTTTTCGAGGTTTCCGAAACGAATAAAGATATTGTTGAAGGGCTACTCAAAATACAAATAAATTTCGAACATATACCACAAATAAATAAAAAATATAATCAGTATCTTTTTAAAATCGCATTTGCCCTATTATACTAATCTAATACTTAGCGGTATTTGAAGAGCAGGAGTATGTACAAGTGCGGGTTTCTAATTTTAAGTCTAGTATTCTTATTTTTAGTGAATTCCTATATATTTCTAATAATGTTTCCTCTTTGTCCACAGATGTTGAAATATTGGAGGAAGATATAAAATCTGAAGTGATTGATATTGATGAGAATACATATGAAGATAAAAGAGATCTAAATATACTTAACAATGTAGTACATGATCTAGAACTAATACCTATTATATACACGACTAAGTTGGACGATATGTTTCTCGGGAGGACTATATATCCTACCGAAAATTTCGGAATACTCGGAATACACCCAGAAGAAGTTACCGCTAGGATAATAAAAGAAAGTAAACCAACACTACGCAATATTCCTGGACCTCCAAGAAAAGGTAGAAAAAATAGAAAAAGATTTGCTGATTTAGAGGCAGTACTTCAGAAAATATATCGCACAAGTGATAAAGTGGAAATTAAAAAAGAAGTAGAAGCTGAAATTAGTAATGTTCAGACGGATAATACTGTGAAAAGTGAATTGATAGATGAAACAATTGTTGAAGTAAATAATGACCTTGTAGGGGAATGTCTTGTTGATAAATTGAAGCCCAAAGACACGTGTAAATATAGTGAACTTTTAAAACAGTGTAAACCATGTAGAGTTTTAGTACCTGTAATGGTAGGGCATGGGCAAGTGTTTCATGGAGGGCAGGTTCTTAAGGCAAGTAAAGTACATAAACCTGGTATTGTTACTTCTTCCCCAAGCTTGTCTTCGGATGATGATGTACCATTAATTACTTTCCCTCAAGATCTACTCGTGGAACGTAATGTGGATAGCGTTCCACGGGTATATACAAATAATAAAAAGGAAGTAGCGACACGAGAAATAAAGAGTATAGTGGAAACAAGCAAGGAATCAGAACAACCGAAAATAGTAAATAATTCACAAGTTAAAGTTACTCAAATAATTAGACAGAAAATCAAACTTACAAATGAAATACCTTTACGCCTCTTGCGTAATGGATTATTGGAAATTGATGATATGTTTTCTAAGCAACACTATTTTTATTTTACTGATCTAGACAATAATTTATTAGACTATTTTAAAAACATGAGAGACCAGTCCCCATATGAGCCATCACCTTTGTTCAGGTACGATTACAAGTATACAGTACATAATTGCTGCTGGGTCAAAAAAGATGAATTCATTCAGTCATTGTATCCTAAAGTTCTTATGTATTCGAATATGCGGTTTATAAGACAGCCACATCCATGCAAGCCAGGTGCATGTGTCTGCTGTTGCCGTAATATAACTAAAAAGATGACTAAGTATACCGTTGCCAAAGTAAAATCTGTGTATTCGTCTATTCAAACCTCTTCTCTCGGTGAAATTCGTGTTATAGAGACAAAAAAAACGCCAAAACTTAATTCTAATGAATGGATGGCAAGTCTTCTAGCTAAAAGCCGATGTGATTCTCTTTTCGACTGGACTCCACATAGCTTAATAAAATATGCACTTAACTATAAAAAACCCCCGCTTACGAAACCGAGTACGAATAGGCATTTATTGACAATAAAAAAAACAAGTTTGCAGAATTTCGTCATAGTTTTCTGCAACTTTGGTGAAGACTCTACTGAAATCTATGAAATAAGTCCAGATAAAGGCATCGAAACTTATTTGAAAACCACTTGCTATAATAACACAAGTCAGCCGGATGTTAAAAAGCTATTAAGGAAACCAAATGTGATAACCGAAGCAATATGTTGCTGGTACAAACGCGAAAAAGTTATATCCAAACTCTATACTTCTGTGTCCTTGAACTCCAGCGCAAAAACATTTCTTAGAATCACTCACACCTGTCCAAGAATATGTTGCAAATATTGTTGCCGGCCCGTAGCAAAAAAGGAAATAGAGCTTGACGATATATCACTGCCACAACGAAGCGCGAACTATTCAACGGTGCAAGCAGTCAAGCCAGCCGGTTCTTCGGAGAAAGACGGCGATTGCCAAATTACGTCAGTAACGAATAGCCCAAAATTGAAATCGTTACTACAGAATCATCGGAATCCTACAATACCAGCAACACCAGTGACCCCGAGCTTGTTTGTAACTGATGTCGTTGACGGTGATGATTTGTCAAAGGAAGTTAACTCGTTGATTACCTCCATTTTGGACAGGTTCAAAGACGTCCGGCTTACCATTAATGGCGAAGGAAAAGTGGCTGCCGCCTTAAACACACCCGTTAATACACTATCTACAGTAGAACTTAAAGTCCTCGCTAATATACTCTCGTTTGCTCAAAGCCAAGTCAATGTTTTAGGATCTAAAGTAGGGTCAGGATCGTCTCTAAGTTTGAGTAATATAATTAATCTTAAAGTAGACGACGTGCAATCAAAAGCGACAATCGACCCCAAAACCGTATATAAAGAATTTGGACAAGATGTAGCGAAGAACTTGAATAAAACAGAAATTAAAATTGCGCCAAAACTAGCAGCAAATATGAATATGCCATTACGGTTTCCACAACCTACTACCACACCACAAGCGTTCAGCAGCATTACTGATTCAATGGCGCCAAAAAACCAACAATTCAATGATGCTTTCTCCTCTTTTTTAAATAGGAGAATAGAAAAACCACACACCGGTGTGCCATTTACGCCTGTAATTGAAAATGTGTTTTCTTTGAAAGAAACTGCAACTGAAGATGATTCTTCCACAACAACAGTCTGGTATAGAAAGCCGGCTCAATCTTCTGAAATAAAAACCACAACTAATACAAGTAAAAAACGGAACGATGTCAGTGGCCCAGAAGCGGGAAATCCCAAAAAAATAAGAATAAAATCGCCTACTAATTCAGGAACAGTTGTGGATAACTCTCCAGGTGTAACGACGGGTGCCAATATACCTGTTCAGCAAAGTGCAGGAGGGCTTATGCCAGGATTTTATGTTATGCCTAGTAATAATTTCATTGGTTCGCCATTACATCAACCTCAAGTGCTCACTTACCAGACCTGTCCTCAATTACAGCAGCAAATACAACAGCCAATGCTTATTATAAATCCTTTACACAACACTGGCGGATCATTAATCCCAATAACTAACACTATTAGTACCCCAAATGTAAACTACCAAGTAAATATACCTCCTATACCTATCGCTATTAATCCCGCTAGTACTTCTGAACTGGTCAATACTGATAATAATTATATAACAGTAGAAGGTGAGGTCAATACTGATAATAATTATATAACAGTAGAAGGTGATCCCGCTAATGACTCTACATCCGTGGCAACAGATGTAGTAGAGGAAGCAGACAATGATACAGATATGGTCTGCGTTCTAGAGGATGACGTAAACATGGACAACGGCGAAGACATGGAACCTGAAGAAGATATAGAGCTGAAGTATTCTCCAGAGAATAATGAGGAAGAAGAAGATTGCATACTTGGTTTCTAAAAACGAGATTTTAATATTACAATAAACATTAAAAATCAGTTAACTCACGACCGTTGCCTATACTCGGCCGCCGCTATGTAGTCAATCCTGCCACCTGTCATTCCCATACATTATGTGTCAAACACTTTTTACACATAAATCACATAATGTATGAAAGTCACAGGTGTCATAATTGATTTCATAACGACGGCCGAGTATAATACAATAAGAAACAGCTCAGTTTTGGTATATCTTACGGCAGATAGGAGGAGGAGGATAGAAGTATTATTGATACCTGACGGTACATCTGGATAGTTTGCAAATGATAATAAGCATTGAGCCTGATATTATGTTTTACGTATATGTTACGTTGTACTTAATTGTTTGTAAGAAATGTTGTTTAGTTTTACTTCTTTTTTTAGTCATTCTTATACTAAATCTGCTAGCCAATAGCCAAAGAGTCTGTCAGTAGAAAAAGACGGCAAATTCAAAAATTATAGGCGCGAAGAGTGAGCTGCCATTGAAAATTTGATTATGCCTCCTTTTTTTTATTTGGCCGTCTTTGTGAAAATTTGTATTTACTTGGGGACCCAAGTATATAATATTATGATTTAGGAAGCCGTGTTTACTCATAATACATGGCTGATGACGGCTCGATTGTTTATTGTAACTGTAATAAAAATAATATCACCTTGAATGAGCAAATAGATATACTAAAAGCAATTCTGTTTTTTAGCTGATGATCTTTTTGTATATATAGCAAAAATCATACAGCGGCCTTTTTCTCGAAAGCTTGTAACTTGTAATACAAGCGGAAGTCCTTATCTAATTAATAGTGTCAAAAAGAGACTTTCACTTGTATTACAAGTTATAAGTTTTCGAGAAACGGGCCCCAGGTCACGTGAATGTCTAACTGGGTGGGTCAAAGTACTAGAATTATTGTATCAATAATTGAAACGTTTACCCTATACCATTGATTAATAAGACATTAAACCACTGTTGGGTATTCGTTTAAAATTGTTAAATTATATTTAATTGTTTACATGTAAGTATGTTTGGTAGTAAGTACCTATGTAAATTGTTGTACAAAATATAATTATAAACTGTAAACCAATTAGGTATTTTGTAATACTTGGTAGGTTAATACCTTTTTAAAGTATTATAAAATAATGCTGATTAAACTAAGTGAATAGAAAATATTACATTATCCTCGACTGAAATATAATAATTTATTTTGTAGCTTTGTTATTTATTTCATATCCTTATCTTATACTCTCTTTAAGAGATATAAATCATGTATTCATCATGTTTTCATCACACTTGCTTTCTAAGCGCGCCATTGGTTGAATGCATCGCGGGAGTAATAGAAAATTCCCTAGGGAATTTACTTAAAAAAATGTTTTATAACTTTTTCTTGTCCGCAAGTGTGATGAAAAACATTGTATGCATCACGGCCGGTAGGAGGCATACTAACTCGAGTCATTAAAAGCTCTCCGCCTACGGCGTCGGGCTAACATTCTCGTTGAGGTGCATGCAGACCAAAAGAGCATTCGCTGTTCTATCCCCCTACTCTACGAAATTCGATCGTTACACGAAACGTGATTCGTTGATTTCGTAGAGCGGGGAATAGAACAGCGAATGCTCTTTTGGTCTGCATGCACCTTTAGTAATACCGTACATACCTCCCTAGATGCACAATGTACTATTGGCTTAAAACATTTTTTTTGTTCGCAAGGGTGATTAAAAACATTGTATACCTAACCTACCATATACATCACGGTCGATAAACGGATTACAAACTCGAGCCATTATTTGTCAGTGTTAAATTAATAATACATTGTGCATCTAGGGAGTTAAGTACGGTATTACTACCGAGAGAGCTTTTTTTAATGAACCTGTGGAAGTTGTATGAGGAAATAAATAACTATCATTCTGTTCGCGAGTAATTTACTGAATTAGTTTTGATGTAACTTTGCATTTAAATAGTGTTAAATTAATAATACATTTTCAATCTAGGAAGTTAAGTACGGTATTACTATCGAGAGAGCTTTTTTTAATATTTTCATCACACCTGTTCCGTAAGTGCGCCAATACGCTGCGGTGATGCGGGCCGTAGGTGCGTCATTACGTCATAGTAGGCCGTTAAGGATTTTCATACAACATTACGTCGCACTAGCGGGGTCCGGCGCACGCCGCGCGCCGCGCCGAGATTTCTTTTATGAAAATGATGAAATTAAGTCATCCCTGATTTAGACCATTTTAGAGTACTTTTGTGAAAATATATTGTTTTATTTACTTTTTTGCATCACAGGTGTGATGAAAAACATTGTGTGTGCCACGGGCGGTACAAGAATTACGAACTCGTGTTAGAATTAAGCCCTCACCTTCGGCTCGGGCTTGAATTCACACTCGTTCGTAATTTCTTGTTTACCGCCCTAAGTACACAATGTACTATTAAATGCAAAGTTACATCAAAACTAGTTCAGTACCTATATTACTACACGTCGATCGTAGTCCGCGGTAGCGCTCCAGAGCCATATTAGTTCCAAAATGTCGTGAATCCATAGATTAACTACGTCACTTATTCCATTTTCATTCTAGGCGCGCTGTGACGCCATCGCCAGCCGGCAGCCATATTTGTGACGTCATCCACGGTAGTATTCTGAAAGTAGGCGCGTTTCTAATGCAGTCGGTTTGCATTGACGATGCGTTTGAATTTTAAAACGATTGATTAAATAACTAGGCAAGGTACACCTATTCATTATGTGCTTCCTCATGAGATGCAATGTGAACATCAGTACTAAAATATCGACATACTTTTCACGATTTTACTAATCGTCAGGTGGATTTAGACCAAACGAGCGAATGCTCATTCCATCCCCCACTCTACGAAATTCGTTCGTTACTCAAAACGGGATCCGTAATTCGTCGATTTCGTAGAGAGGGGAATAGAACGAGCATTCGCTCGTTTGGTCTAAATCCACCTTTACCCCATTATTCATAAACGTCTGCTAACTTAACAAGCCGCTAATAATTGTTTGTCCCTTTCGGTCTGTAACAATAACAATGTATGTGTCCATAAGAGCAAAAGGGACAAACAATTATTAGCGGCTTGTTAACGTTTATGAATAAGGGGGTTAGACTTTGTGACTTAATTAACTTACTTCTTAGACCTCCCTCCGGTACAGTCAACGTAAACTACTATCTACTACTAGAAGTGAATGTGGCCATTTGGCCTAATAGCTCTTAATATGTAAACTACGCAGATGCTAACGTTGATGGCCACGGAAAACTTGTAAAGGCCCTACCGCGAACCACGAATGAAGTGTTGCCTCCCTGTCACACTTATGCACGAAATCACGAGTGTGAGAGAGAGGCACTTCGTTCGTGGTTCGCGATAGGGCCTCTGTACCGTAGCTGTACCATGAGTTGGCAAGTAACGTTTCCGTATTTATGAGCGGATTGTTTCGATACTTATTTTTGCACTTGACTGTACCAGGCGACGATATATAAATATATAATAGATAGCTACATATACATACTTAAATACATAGACAGCCATGACCAAGGAACTAATATTTGTGATAAATAAATACACAAATAATGCTCTCGCCGGGATTCGAACCCGGAAACTCCAGCTTCGTAGGCAGGGTCACTACCAACTAGGCTACGGAGGCTGACAAATGTCAGCAGAAAAGTCAGCAACAAAAGTCATAATGATCAGAATATCAATTATCACCATATAAAAAATGTAAAACCAGGTCTCAACTGATTTCTCCAAGATCCCATCATCAGACCCCGACTCGGTGCCAACGGGACTATCACGGGGTTAGGTATAAAAAAAATGAAAATCGGTTCACGATTCTCGGAGATAAAAAAAAATATTATACAAAAAAATCTGTCGAATTGAGAACAACCTTTTTTGAAGTCAGTTAAAAAAGTAAACAATTAATCGAACAGAATAGGTAGATAAATATACGTTCTACTGGTAACAGTACCCTCCGGTCGAAGTATTCAACTATTCATAATAAAATGTTTCATACTTTTAAAACACGATGAGCTATGAAACTGTAATCTCTAGAATACGACCTCTTCACATTTTTTTAGCCGTACCCAGGGTCGTGTTTTATAAAGTTACATTTTACAATTTCGCTGTTTGCATCTCTAACGCACGCACACATTGGCTAAAAAGAGAGGCAAACAGCAAAATTGTAACTTTATAAAACGCGACCCAGGTAGTTACAGTGTACCCACTGTACCCTGAATCTATCGATTTTCAACCGCATTTTTACTAAAAACAGTTAGGTATAAAAAATAAATCATAGCAAATATGCAGTAATTATAAATTATCTACGAACATGGCAAGAACAAGGCGATGACGTATATTACTTAGTTAGATAATATTTTTGATCACACCAGCCAAGTTTTACTAAAGATTTCTATGCAAGTAGGTACCTAAGGCATCTTCACAAAAATGTTTACTAGTACAATCTTATCTAAAATAGACGACTACATACTGATTACTGGAAAATGTGCCCACATGTTTTTATATCGCCCGGTCATGACACTATTAATTAAATAATATAAACACTATAATTCAAACGGTAATACTATGCTAAGGAAACTTTTTCTAATTTTATTATTACACCGTTACACAGCTTACCAGAGGCCCCAGCGCCATTATTATTTAAAGAACGCCCATCAACGCACTAGGTCAAAAACCTGTATCACTACACAAACATGAAATGAACAGCGTATTGATCGTAACTAGTATGACAACTTTTTCGAAATTAAAAAGACAACGCCAATCAACTACGGAATTATCAAAATACCTCCCTAATCTTAACGATTGATTACGTAAATTACAAAAAGAGTATTTACTCAAATACCTACCTAAACGGACTAAAAATGAACCAATTTGGTTTTCATTTCCAAGACACGACCATTCTGTTAGCTGCCCACGACCTAAATGAAGTAAATGCGCGCTTGGCGTGCAAGAGGGAGATAGTTATCCCTTACTCTCTCGCACCCGTGAAGCGGTTGTCATGTCGATGCAACCGTCCGCCGAGCCACGTTTTCTTCCATTTTGTTTTGAATCGTCACAGCGTTCACGACTCGGATTTAAAACATGGTTATCAAACGTGACAGTGTATCTTCAAATTCTAATATATCGCGTAGTGATTTTTAGTTTCAAGAGCGCAGTAAAAGGATAAAGGTAATATGGTTGTTATTTACTTTTATTGTAGACAGCTGTTGCAAAACCGTTACACAGTTTTGTGTTTGTATTATTATTTGAAAGTGATTTTCGCGAGGGCTCGCGCGAAGCGTCTAACCGCCAGCAGAATCGGAGCAATAATGCAGTGAATTGAATATCGTTTTCATAGTACTATACTAGAGCGCTGTTTTTCTTGCGGAACCGGGTGCTACGTGCGCTCTGCGAGGCTTCTCATTATAAAATGAAGTAGGTGGGTGACACGGCCGCCATTTTTTCGGACAGCTGCGCGTAACGAATTAATGTTGCCACTTGATAGTTTTTATTCGCACTTGTTACTTATTTTGCATTGCATACCCATAGTAAAAAAAAGTAATCGTATTTATTTATTTTTTATTTTATAATACGAGTAGATAGGTGAATATGATGATGATTTTTAAATTACATTTTAAAAACTCGCCGTCTTTTTAACCGACTTCAAAAAAAGCCTCCTTTTTTGAGGTTCTCAATTCGACTGAATTTTTTTTATGAGAAATCTGTTCAATACCGGACTAGATACATTAAGTTCCGACTGGGAAATTAGTAGTAAAACTCTTTAAATTAGATAAATAGGTAGGTATAAAATGCAAATATGCAATTTGCGTATTTTAATTTTTACCTTTATTTACCAGACAATGCATAATATTTGTTATTGATAAAAATAAGTAAATGTTTTTTAGTTTTAAAAACATTGAAATCCTGTCATATAGTGCGACCACTGAAATCTTAAGGTGCATTCAGACCAAAAGAGCATTCGCTGTTCTATCTCCCGCTCTACGAAATCAACCAACCAGGTTTTGTGTAACGATCGAATTTCGTAGATAGTCCGGGAGCTAAACTTTAACTTGTTCGAGAAAATTACATTAAATCCTACAGTATATTTATTTCAGGAATATGATAAAACATCGCTTTGTGAATATATGAATCTAATTATCCCTGATAAATGTGTGGAGGTTTTTTCATACAATCAATATTAAGATTTAATTGTTTAATAAAAAGAAACAATAAATCCTACAGTAGGGATTTATTATCCGAGGGGCCTAACTGAATATTTAAGATAATATTTTAAAAAGTCACCACTGAATAATCGTAGATATAGTCAGAAAAGATAAAATTATTTTTAAAATTCATAACAATCAAACAGAAATTAAACAAATGGTGATTTTTTACTATAATGACCCGACAGTTATTATACTCATCCAAAGAAAAAATTACGTCAGTGACTCAATGCTAACTATTTTTTTTACAGTTTTAACTGATTTACGTGCACGCGCATTAATTCTACATTTTATTTTTTTAATGTACCTCTTGTCAATAATTAGTTGTGGCACAATACCAAAAAAATCCCCTATGTATACTCTAAGCATTTCCTACAATTTTCGAAATCCTATTGTTAAAATAAAATAAATCGGAGCGGCGCTGACGTCATAAATGCGCGGCCGGCCGCAGGGCAGCGGATAAACGTAGGTACTATGTAGACAAGACGGTGCGTCAAATTACAGAAGTAATTTCGTAGGAAGGAAGTAGAAACGTCTTAAATAAAAATTAGTAGTAAAATAAATAGGTATTAAGCAGTTTTTGAACTGACGATTAAAAATGTAGGTACCTATACAACTTGTGACCTATTAGGGGCCTGTATTTAATTCCCGACGCAAAATGAGGTGTTACAATTATTAAAAAATGTATACAGGGTGTGGCCTGTAATAAGAGCAATAAATGAAAACATAGACCCTTTAACTAATCAGTAATTAACTCCAAATGGTTTTAATTAATTAAAAACAAAAATAATTTTTCTATATTTTTCTAACAAAGTTAATCGACCCAGCAATGTACTGCAGAAATTATGTGTCCAGTCGAACATTTGACATTGACATTTAGGTACTATCGGTTTCGCGTATTACTGAATCTAAATGAATCAGTATTGCTTATTAAACATACCTATCTACTTATCGATTACTTTGTCACTTTTTTCAACATTACGTAACAGATCATAATCTCAATTATCAGGTGTGAACTGACGAAATAACTAAATTAGTAAAACGCCATAAAGTGACTTCAAAACAATTTATTAAGTAAACGGTTACAACAAAAATAGTGCACTAATCACATATCTCACCGGGTGAACTCTTAACCACTCAACTTGCACTTAAATTAATTGAATTTGTAGACATAGGCACGACTACGATGATGTCGTTTACACAATGATTGGCTAACTTTTCTTATTAATTATGTGCTTCGTGTGCATCGCAATTCGCAAATTTATAATTTATTTTATTATTTTTGGTAATGTTTTGATATAACAACTTGACGTAAATTGTCATTATGTTGTAATAGTAGAGAAAGTGACTTCACATAAAAAAGTTCGCATTTACAACTGCATGGTCTATGGCTTCGAATGCAAAGATACCACTACTAAATTGTACACTAAAGAGTAAAACAAAAACGGTTTTCGTGAGATGACTCCTGTCAGAATTGTGTCCCTTTCTATTGAAATGACCATGGCCAAACAAAACACGGGACAAATGGCTTATAAAACGATTGTGTAAGTATCCGGGGGCTTAGCATATCTTGTATGTGACTGAAACACTCGGCTTTCTCGTGGCTACCCGTCCCTATTGGACTATATTGATTAAAAAGAGACGAAAAAAGAAAAGGACAGGCCGAGTGATGTTGTCATTGTCAAACAGAAGGTACAGTCGCGAACCGGGATTGTTGAGTCACTTGTTACAGTTCGTAAATTAGTCGGTACACAGTACTGATCGGGATCGATTCGTTATTAACGACTTTTGCCGAAATCTGTTCACCAATAACGTAGACGTTACTATGGTTAAATAATAACAAAACTCAGTTAGCCAATGGCCGAGTCCGCGAATTCCACGGGTGCTGATGTTGCTGTGGTTACATTACAACAAAGCTTGATTCGTTATCAACGACTTTTGCCGAACTATGTTCAACAACGATGCGGACGTTGCTATGGTTACATTATAACAAAACTCGGGTGGCCAATGACCGATCCCGCGAGTTACACGGATGCTGACGTCGCTATGGTTACTTCATAACAAAGCTTGATTAACCAATGACCGATCACGGTTTTACCGGAAACTGATGTTTTTATGGTTAGTAGGTACCTTATAACTGTCCTGTCTTAGGTAAAGCAAAGGGACTGCTATAAATATGCCATGTGCGGCTTAGCAAATCTTGTGTTAGACAGTAACTGGCAGATACCCACCTCTTTTCGATTGTAATGATTAAAAAGTATTGATTTCTTCTAGTCTAAAAGATTGTTTTAGGTATCCGACAAGACGTTAGACAAGGACACCCTAGCAGCAGTAAACTTCTCGCCAGGACCGTTCCTAGCTTATAAAGAAATATCTACTCTAGGACCTAGTGTTGAAATAAGTCTCGTTTTTGCTAAATTATGTTTTTTGGTGCACAATCTAGTAGGTATAACATATTTGTTGGAATTCAAATAAAAATCAAAACCTCTACAGTGGGTCTATATCGGGTGACATAATGTTTTTATTTCGAAAAAATTGTCGCATAACAACTTTACGCCGAAAAATGTATGGCATAAACATTGTTGCGCATATTTTTGTTATGACGAAATTGTTAATCCTAACTTGGTTGTTCCTAAATATTGTTTGTCCTAATGATCTTTGTGTCTAATGTATATGTATCGAAAAATTATTTTTCATAAGGGTGATGTTCCTACTATTTAATGTACTAAAAGTGATTACCTACCTTTTACTAATTAAAAAAAAAAAATTCATTCCTTATACTTAATTATTACTGAATAATTAGCCCTGTTGTCCAAAGAATTTAAGTGAGCAATTTTGACCTGGGAACCAGTCAAACCTATTTCCGCTCTAAGGGATAAAAGGTACCTAACCTATCCAGGTTAAGGTAGGGGAAGGTTCAGATTATTTATTTTTTAATGCGGGGGGCTTCGCCCCCCATCCTCCCTTTTTTTGGTTTTGTAAGTATGAGGATGTGTAAATAATTGATTAAAAATACTTAAGTATTTAAAGACTACGCCATTCACTCCGCCCTAGCTTCGAAATCTAACCAATCCACGTCGGTTTTACCCTAGTTTATTACTTGAATATTTTTTAACCATTCACCCTGTTGTTCAAATGTTTTGCATGTTGTTATTAAAATGCCTTTTTGAATGAAATTTCGGACATGATAAAAGTAGGCGCATTGAAAATTGACAGTTCGAGTAGTAGGGAAAACAATATTTATTACAATGAACATTAGGATTATTATGCTTTAGGTCATTTGACGTTCGAGTAATGAATATTAGAATAAATATGGTGTAGGTATTTTAAACGTCTATGCGCAAAATTAAGTAGGCTAAACAAGTAGTATGCCATGTAACATTATGCCAAACATTCTCGGCCAAAAAAATTTAGGACAATCGACGTTATGCGACACGACAGGCACCCCTCTACAGTACTAAACAGTCGTTGGTGGGTCTAGCACATCTTGTGTTTGATAGTCACTCACGGCCTTCTCGCGGCTTTTTTAATCAATACAATCAAAACGAGACGAGTGGCCGCGACAATTTCGCGAGCGGCAATCAAACCCAAGATGTGCTAGGTTCGCTGTCTTTTTCGAGGTGTCATTGTAAACTTCCTATGATAAAGTAAAAACCTCTTTGTTGCTAGGGCATCTTTTTGGAGAATTTTAAAACAAACTTGTCAAAATAAACGTGTTCTCACGCGATTAGTTGTTCTTTATACCTGGGCTTAAGAACTAGTTTCGATTGAGTAGATTATGAAACTCCGCCTCGGTACCAAGAAACCACCTTGTACCAAGACATCTAACGATCGTTAACGACAATTTAACGATGGTTAAATACATTGATTATGTATTGCAACTTTGAAGTGCTATATCTCAGAGTTGGTTAACTTTGAAGCATTATGATAAGGTCTAGGTAATTGCGTATAGTCCAAAGATTCATCGCTTAAATTTAAAGCTCCTATTATTGGCCACACCCTGTATATATAACTATACCTCTCTCTTTCACGCACAGGCATCGCTGCACACGTATCGTAGGCACATGCGCGGGAAGGCGGGATTTAAAAAATATTCGTTTTAAAATTATAGCTGTTAATGTCGATTGCTCGTAAAGCACTTAATATATTTCAAATATTTTATTTTTATTTTGCGTGTTAATAAACATATTATCTAAGAAATAGATCATCGTGGCTGTACGTTTTCATTGAAACGTCTTATAAGCAAAATAAAATAATAACAGTGAAAAAAAAATAGATGCAACTGTGTCACCGCGGAGAAAAGTTACTAAGACGTTTATATCTTTATTTTGGTCCAATGACCAAATTTTCGAATTGCGCAAGATTTTGTAAGTTATATTTTTTATCAAATAAGGAAAAAAAAATTAAGGTATAGTTTTTTTTGTATAAGCTTTACGAAAAAACTGGGGATTTTTTTTCCTTAATTATAAATCATCTGAAACAATAGAATGAATGCATAATCTCGAGGGTAGAAATTATTGAACGTGCTGTTCCAATTATTGACCTTCAAGTCCTCGACTGGATGAGAAGCTCTCGCGCGGCACTGGGGATTATTGCATGGTGTGAATCTGTATACCCTAAATATTCATTAGAAAAAGCTTCCGAAACTGTAGGATTTAATGTGACCAAAAACTTTTCTTCCCCCGACTAAGAGCCGGGGTTAGAATAGCGAATGTTCGTTTGGTCTGAATGCACCTTTACTTACATCTTTGGCGGGAAATTGAAAAAAAAAAACTTAGGATAGCGTCACACTTTATGGTACCGGTGTAGGGTAGGTATTAAGTGTTTTGATACTAGATCATATATTTTATTTTTTGTGTACACAGACACTTCAGGAAATAGTTAAAAATATACATTGACTCAGTAAAAACTAACAAAAAACGCATAGGTAACTTGTCTACACTTACATACATTTAAGGATTATACCAGGGGGAGAAATAAAACGTGAGAAATCTCATCTCTTTGCATACTTGCCCCGTTTAATGAGATTCACGTTTTGTATATTCACCACTTAACACTATAAAGGGCAAAAAAATCCTGGGTTCAAGCCTCAACGCCATTATTAATATTATTATATTGCGAAAATTTTGTACTAGAAAAATATACAAAAATATAGTGCTATAGGGTGGTCGTTTTTGAGACCGGTTATAAAGGGTTAAGTAATCAAGTTTTCTGTGAACATGTGATAACTAACATATAATAGTATATTGTGTATTAAGGGCGGTAAATAATAAATTGTGAACAAGTGTGAAAGTAAAGCCCAAGCCGCACACGAGTTCATAATTCTTGTACCTCCCGTGGCAACCACAATGTTTTTCATCATACCTGTGAGGCAAAAAAAGTAAATAAAACAATATATTTTCACAAAACTACTCTAAAATGGTCTAAATCATTTCTCAAAAACAGGGATGTCTTTTTATCATTTTTATAACAGAAGTCCCGGCGCAGCGCGCGCCGCCGCCGTCGCGCGCCGCCGTGGGGCCCGTGGGCAGCGGGCGACGCGCTGGTACGACGTAATGTTGTATGAAAATTTAAAAAAAGTCATTACGACCATGGGCATAATATAGCTCATTACGTTCATGCATATCTGCTTATAAAATCAGCATTTACGAGCAAGTGTGATGAAAAATATCAAAATAATAGCGCCAACCTATTATATTGCTTATTTTTTAAATCATAGGATTCATCGACTATTAGCAAATTAGCATGGACAATACTACAAGGAAATAACTATCAACAAAATTTGGTTGGTCAGAATCTATCTAATTACTTAATTATTTTAAAATAGCAGGAGTACGGTACGGTAACACCTCTTATGATGTTCAATTCATCATCATCACCATCATCATCATCATCATCAGCCTATGTTAGTCCACTGCTGGACGTAGGCCTCTCCTATTAACTATGCGTATAGACGCATTAGGAGGTAAATGCCCATAATCGCCACGCTGGGCAAGCGGATTGGCGATCGCAGTAATGTGTCCACTATGATGACGCTGCTGCCCATCATCAATTTTTTAGAATGGTCAGCGACACTATGATCCCTTAGTCGGCTCTTACGACACCCACAGGAGGAGTTGGGGTGGTGACAAATGTATTTTTACTGCCGTCACCTCACCACACGGCACGTTCAATTCATGTATCCATGGAAAATAATTACAATCGTCACGGTAGCTCGAGACATTTAATTTAAGTCTTAATTAAATACTTGGGTGAACTTTTCGTTGTCTTGTTTCATACCACTCTGTCGCGCATTTAGTTGCTGTTTCGACACAGTATAATATAAAAACATCCGGTGCACTGGTATTTTTCGATCGGATACAAAACATCATCTCGTACAAAAATCACCCCTGCGTCACGTTTTTTAGGGACACTATAATTTAGTGTCCCTAAAAAACGTTCCGTTGTCTTACTTATTAGACAACGGAAAGAATTACGACGCAGTTACGTCCGGCTTTTTATAGTCTTGTCCGGAAAAATTGTAGGCGCAGTCCGGCAGATCCGGTTTTTGCAATTTAACGTATTGAATTCTATATACGCGATATAATATAATATAACACACAAAACATCGAAGGAGCTAAGTATATTTAAAAAGGATATTATAGCAAGTTAATAGGTTTTTAAAGGGTCGGCGATGTGGAGCTTCTGGAGTTGCAGGTATCCATAGGCTACGGTAACGACTTACTATTAGACGGGTCGTATGTTTGTTTGCTACCGACTGGCTTTTTGCTTCAAATGTCCGACTTTTTACTAAGTCATGTCATGTATTGATTTTTTGTAGTACCTGGCAACCCTAGGACGACTGCCTATAAAAAAATGTAAATGAATGTATACGAAATTCGTACATTTCGAGGATTTTTCTCTGTCACTCAAACGAAGGCGTCATTAGAGTGAGAGAGACAAATCCTCGAAATATACGAATTTCTTGTTTCGCGGTAAGGCCGCATATTAGAAACATAGAGTAAGTATACCTGGGCATTTTCACTTCTAGGGACACCCAATTAGCTTAAATCTCACAAAAAAGTTAAATTCGATGTCAGCTTTGTAACGACAATTAAGCATTAAATATTAACAAAAATATTTTTTTATCATTTAAACCAGAAAGAATACGCGTACCTTTATGCAATATAAAAACACGAATAAAGTGGATTTACGTAAATATTTCATGCTTAATTGTCGTTACAAAGCTGACATCGAAGTTAACTTTTTTGTGAGAATTAAGCTAATTGGGTGGGTGTCCCTAGAAGTGAAAATGCCCACCTATGTTTGGAAAGTGAAGTCATGTGAGATGTACAATGATACATTGAGCTAATACTACTAAGTAGTTACTAAGTATAACCCTTCGTCAGTCAATAAAATGTAAACAAACTTAAAAACTTGCATTATTCCATAATTAATCAATGAATAATGACGAATTATTAGAACATAATCAACAAATTAAAAACCGCCATCAAACGATATTTCCAAGATCCTCAAATCCTACTTTCTGAATGCAAATTCTTGTAAATGAATGATAATTACCAAAAGCGCCATACAAGCATACATGTACCTATAACATTTGAAGGGATCCCTCGATTTCTCCAAGATCCCATCATCAGACCCCAACTTGGTGCCAACGGGACCATCTCAGGGTTATAAAGTCGGTTAAAAAGAGACTTCCACTTGAATTAAAACTTGAAGGCTTCTGAGAAATGGCCAAGAAAACTTACCTATTTATACAGGGTGTTTTTTTTTCGACCGTTCAAATTCTACGTAGTGAATGTGTAGGTCATACTGACCAACTTTTACTATGGGGACAAAGTGGAAATCGCGAAAAAAAAATCTGCTGTTTCATACATTTCGGCCGGCGTAATGCTGCCAATTTGTATGAAACAGCTGATTTTTTTTTCGCGATTTCGACTTTGTCCCCATAGTAAAAGTTGGTCAGTATGACCTACACATTCACTACGTAGAATTTGAACGGTCGAAAAAAAAACACCCTGTATAATAGAGACACAATAAGTAAGTCCTTTTAACCCGAGACGTTATGATTAAAGTGTGATCAAGATGACCTGAGGGAAAAAAATATTCTGTGATTATACAATACAATTTTTTAAAGTATTTATAGGTATTCATTCATATTTATTTTCAAAACTACAATTTACATAGATTAAATCGAACTAATCTACTTAACCTAAAACCTAACCATTTTTGGACTAATTTCTGTTCAGGTTGGCCAGTATAACTTGGCCTCAAGCTCCATAAGGGGTATGCCCGATAGGAGGTCACACCCACGCTGGTTATAGAACAATGTGTCCGGTAATCGTAGTCGCATCGCATCGCACAGCCCGTGAGCTCGTGAGAATAACGTTCATTTCAACTTTCAATGTAATATTAATTTTTGTGTTGTGAAACGGCCAGCCTGTAAGTTTTTACGTAAGTTGTAGGGAGTAGGGACGGAGCTATATTAAGGAACGAGAGGTGAATATCAGTATCTCATTCCTTAGTATAGCTCTGTCCCTACAACTTACGTAAGAAAAGAACTCACAGGTGTAAATCTAATCGACTAAAGCGCGCGGTTGTTTTGTGCGCAGCGTTGCGTTGAGGTCATGTCATGTTCATGTGTCCTTCTCTGTCACTTAGACAATGGTTTGTGTTCGAAAAAGACAAAACATTGTGAATTTTATGAATAAGGTCGTCGCTGGACCAAAGTATCTTCTTTGCTTTTAATGGTGCTCATAAGTAATGCTGTTATGTAATGTTACGTTTTATGCCGTCGTCGACATAAAACTTTTTTCGACCGGCTTAAGCCGATTCGGCCGCTCTTTGAACTCAAAGGTGTCGATTGATTTGGGGAGACCCTAAATAGTGGGGAGACCATAAATGCAGCTGCACGCTGCACCCGTGTGCAGTATGCCAATAAAATAATTAGTAAATTATGGTATATTTTATAGGTATACTACATGTATACTACCTATATTATTTTGTTGAACAATATAAGAAAGTCTCTTCTGCTGACTGACGGGTATTTGTTCGATCTTCGGTAAAGAGACTATGGGAATGGGATGCGTCTCACATCAGGGGTATTTCACTAGAAAAGCTGGCCAAAATTATTTATCTGCATTTCTATCAGGAGTTCTATTCTGTGAATCCAAATGTTCTACTCGTCCTTTAATTTTTTTAGACAACTTTTATAAATTTTTAAGTTTATATTCTTGTATTTTCAAAATTTTGTTCAAAATAGGTTTGCTGTGAGCCCCATTTTACAATGAAGTCAAGAGCTGCGAGCCAATACTTCTTGCAAATAAAACAACAATCGTTCAGCTGTGGTTTATCAAATCTTGCAAATTCACTTCTGCACTCGTAGCTGTTACTATGTACGATTCTTGGGCTGGCTAGCACTCTTTGTTAGCTTTTCGTAAGATAGTGTAACAGGGATACAGCTTTTTATTATTCAAACGAATTATTTCGTACTGCTTCCTTGTCAACCGAAAGATGCTTCCACAAACGTTGAGAGTTGAGAGTGCTTGTGTGGGGCTTAGTTGAGACTTCAAACTAGATATTGTGTCAATTTTTTTAATAGCCTCTTCATACTTCTGTGCTCCAGTTGGTGATCATTATATTTTTGACAACTGTAGATATTAGCCACCTAGTTTTAAACTCCCTCTTCAAAATCGCAAACTTGAGGAGAAACTGTCTTGTGAGAATGTAGCAGAATTCGTAATTTTAGTCATTATTGTACTGAATCATTTTTTTGTAAAAATTGGGGTTCCGTACAGTCAAAGATTTGATCATACGAAAAACGTATTTTCTGGTCACTACTCTCACACCAGGGGCCTATTTCTCGTACTTATTAGTTTACAAGTATATTAGTTATTAGTTACTAGTGAAAACTTTACAAGTCCTAATATTTTCTGTTTCTCGAAAATAATTATTAGACTGGTAACTAATATTGGTAAACTAATAAAAAATATTAGTCCAACTTGGCTGATTGGGGTATTACCCATGCCTTATTACATAATTAAAAAAAATTTAAACATTGGCGGTAAAAAGCAAATTGTTTGTTTAGTTTAAATCATGTTAAATTAATATATTTTGATTTATTAAGAATGGATATGAAGTTGATGGTTTTGAGGAATATATTGGAAGGCAGAGATATTTTATTTGGAAGCTTTTCGGGCACGTTAACCTAAATAGATAAACGTAAAAATGGGAGGAATTAACAATTTTAATTATTTCTCATCCGAATCCGTCCAGATTTTATAATTTTCTTTAGTTAACTGTGATAAATACACGCTAATAGCTTGGACTAATATTTTTTACCAAGCTTCGGCGACTAATAGCTTTATGAGTGTATTTTACAAGTTTAGTTATTTTTCTTTGATTCGAGAAACCAAAACCAAATTATGTCTAATAATATTAGATAATATTTATTAGTTGGTTACTAATAACTAATATTTTATTAGAGCGGCTTCGAGAAACGCAAATTTGTAAACTTGTAAAAAATATTAGCCCATGGACTAATATTACTAGTCTAATAAGGTACGAGAAATAGGCCACAGAAGGATCTGCGATGATAAATCTGCAAGAAATAACTTTGTTTGGCATTTCTGGGCATTCTAATTTTATATAAAATTGCTAGAGGATTAAATGTCTTATCGAATAAAACAAATTTAGCCCAATATAGCCCAATAGAACAGCTTTTGGCCTTTTGACCTAAATAGCTCTCTCTCGTCCATCCACCATCGTAAAATTCATCAATTCTTAGTGCATGACAGTACTTACTGAAATTTATAATATAATACTAAGAAAATAATAATAAATAAATTAAATTAAGCATACCTGGTCCTTTTCCTGAACAGACGCAACTGTAACGCATACAAATTGTAATATTCACTATCGACTTTCCGCTTTCGTAGATGTGTTTAGTAAGAGTGGTTAAATGACACCGATTTGGCAAATACCCACCTCACGCAGCGAAAAACAAATATCGTTCTAGTATATATCTAGGACTTTATGACTAAGGAGTTCAGCTACCCGTTTCCTGGTATTCTACGTTTTGATACATTCCACTAATGGCTAGCTTTTTAAATGAAATAAGTACCTCTATGTGCGTCTGCTTGCATACCTATACAATACGGTAAGCTACTGTGAGTAGCAGTTGTAAGATTTTGCATTCTATCAACAAATTTCCAATTAGAATCCCGCAATTTAAACCTTTCATGAACTCAATACCTACCTAAAGTATAATATAAGAATAGTATGATGGGCCTTACGAGGTTAAAACGTCGGAAACAAAAATGTGACTTTGATGACGAACCCGTCTCATCATCATCATCATCATCAGCCTATCTCAGTCCACTACTAGACGTAGGTCTCTCCTATAAACTATGCGTACCTATAGACTAATTAGGAGGCAAATGCCGGCAAACGCCACCCTGGGCAAGCGGATTGGCGATCGCAGTTGTGTCCACTATGATGCTGCCCATAATCAATCTTCTATCAAATAATACTGTACGTTTTATAATTTTTGTCGCAGCAAAATGTCAGAACTCGACAAGTTCAAGCGGCGAATCATCCGCTCGGTGGCGCGCTTGCTGCTCAAAGAGAAGAAGACTCCTGAGGAGCTGTGGGCCCAGATGAAGAAGGAGACTGGATCTGACTGCCGGACGCTCTGGTAAGTGGGGAGAACCCTTTTACAGTAGAAAGAAAGAAAGAAGAAAAAAGAAAAAATATTTATTTGTGACACATGTATGACTTTACAAGATACACATTTAAAAGTACAAGAAACAAATCATGCCCCAAAACGGTCCCCAATTCAGCATAAAGCTGGGGCCTGTAATTACAGCCCAGCAAGCCCAGCCCAGTAGGTAAACGTTACTAAAAAAATCTATCAGAGTCATGAGAAGATACTTTTAGTACAGATGGTGTACTTTTTAGGCTCTAGTGCGAGAAGTGGGTCATTTTACGTCAGGTCCAAAATTTCGGAGGGCCATCTGTACTAAAAAACGTCGTACGAGACACGTGCAAAAACGAAATTCGAAACGACTGGAGATGTTTTAAAACACGACCGATAAAATCAATCGGTCGAGTCGACAAATCGACACGAGTGTTTTTCGCACTTGTGTCGTCATGTACTGTTTCAGTACAGATGGCGCTTTTTTACGCACTAGTGCGAGAAGTGGTTAATTTTTTGTCAGTCGATATTATGAGGGTTGATAAAATGAGGGGCGATAAATTATAACATGACTGAAGAGAGTGTTTTAAATCGATACGAGGTACGAATTTCTTTTTCGCACGTGTACCTATCGTACGTTTTTCAGTACAGAATAACAGATGGCCCTCCGAAGTTTCAATCTGACAAAAAATTAAGCACTAAGCGCGTAAAAATAGCACCGTCATCACAGATTTTTTTTTCAGGGAGAGAATGAGAGCGCTCTGCGTAAAGAAGATAAACCGTATGATAGCGGCCGATGACCGTTCAGCCTCGCTGCCGGGCATCGCTCGACTGTCGCTCACCGACTGGCTGCTGGTGGATCTGGTGCTGGTGCATGAAGAAGTAGACGTCATTGCGATGGTAAGAGTTGTTATAGTTAGTTACCCCCTTAGGGAGAGAATGCGAGCGCTCTGCGTAAAGAAGATGGACCGGATGATAGGCCGATGATCGTTCAGCCTCGCTGCCGGGCATCGCTCGACTGTCGTGGATCTGGTGCTGGTGCATAAAGAAATAGACGTTATTGCGATGGTAAGAGTTGTTATAGTTAGTTACCCCCTTAGGGAGAGAATGAGAGCGCTCTGCGTAAAGATGAACCGGATGATAGGCCAATGACCGTTCAGCCTCGCTGCCGGGCATCGCTCGACTGTCGCTCACCGACTGGCTGTTTATATTTATATACATTTAATTACACGTTAGTTAACAGTATTACACCAAAGCACTTACGTGGTAAAACATTCATAAAATAAAACAAACAACAAAAAACTAAACATGTAAAACAAAACAAACATTCAAAAGTAAAAATAAAAATCATGCAAAAATCTGTAACAGTTTCCTATAAAATACTCCAGCACTATCCGCAAACACGTCAATGTCGTCTGAGTTTGTTAAGACGTGGTTCAAAATGATTCTGGCTCTAGCGGTAGGAGCGTTGGCACGGTGGATCTGGTGCTGGTGCATGAAGAAGTAGACGTTATTGCGATGGTAAGAGTTGTTATAGTTAGTTACCCCCTTAGGGAGAGAATGAGAGCGCTCTGCGTAAAGATGAACCGGATGATAGGCCGATGACCGTTCAGCCTCGCTGCCGGGCATCGCTCGACTGTCGCTCACCGACTGGCTGCTGGTGGATCTGGTGCTGGTGCATGAAGAAATAGACGTTATTGCGATGGTAAGAGTTGTCATAGTTACCCCCTTAGGGAGAGAATGAGAGCGCTCTGCGTAAAGATGAACCGGATGATAGGCCGATGACCGTTCAGCCTCGCTGCCGGGCATCGCTCGGCTGTCGCTCACCGACTGGCTGCTGGTGGATCTGGTGCTGGTGCATGAAGAAGTAGACGTCATTGCGATGGTAAGAGTTGTTATAGTTAGTTACCCCCTTAGGGAGAGAATGAGAGCGCTCTGCGTAAAGATGAACCGGATGATAGGCCGATGACCGTTCAGCCTCGCTGCCGGGCATCGCTCGACTGTCGCTGTTGGTGGATCTAGTGCTGGTGCATGAAGAAGTAGACGTTATTGCGATGATAAGAGTTGTTATAGTTAGTTACCCCCTTAGGAGAGAATGAGAGCGCTCTGCGTAAAGATGAACCGGATGGTAGGCCGATGACCGTTTAGCCTCGCTGCCGGGCATCGCTCGACTGTCGCTGTTGGTGGATCTGGTGCTGGTGCATGAAGAAATAGACGTCATTGGGATGGTAAGCGTTGTTATAGTTAGTTACCCCCTTAGGGAGAGAATGAGAGCGCTCTGCGTAAAAAGATGAACCGGATGATAGGCCGATGACCGTTCAGAGTTCAGCCTCGCTGCCGGGCATCGCTCGACTGTCGCTTACCGACTGGCAGGTCAGTCTGGAAACTGGAAAAGTCATTCGATATTACCTATAATATAATTCCGTGGACCCTTAATATACTTTGTGCGGAAAGTGAAAGCATCTAACAGAAAGGGAATCCCATACATCTCACGTTCCATAACTTTTTGAACAAACTGTACATTTAAGCAAACATCAACCAACGTTTATATTACTGTTAAAGGTGCATTCAGACCTAACGAGCATTCCCTATCCCTCACTCTACGAAATCAACGAATCACGTTTTGTGTAACGATCGAATTTCGTAGTGGGGGATAGAATCACGATAGAATAGAATTAAATTTTCAAACTAGAATTCAGAATAAAAATGCTTTATGCTGCGTCGAAATTGCTATAAATTAAGGATTTTTGGTTATTAACTCATTATATCTACCTACTACAATAGGATGCTTCTTATTTTTGCAATTTTGTATTATGTTCGAACCAATAACGGAGCTCTTTGAGCTTTGGGCTTATGCATAAATCATGCGAGGTTTTTTCGGCTACTTTTTGACCCCCCCCTCTCCCCTGGTGATGTTTGCTGAGTTTCTTGGCTCCCCCCTAGCAGTCTCAGGTGTATTTTTCTCATTCAACTTTTAACGTTCGCTCGCCGAAATTTACAATATTTCTTAGTTTGTTCATCGTTGAAAAATACACGTGAGGTCTCCTTGTACCCAACCCCCTCCTCCCCTAACGTGATCTTTCGTGATGTTTTCTTGGACCCCCTCCCCCCCTACCCCCTACCCCTATAGGACCTCGCGTGATTTATGCACAAGCCCTTTGCTTTCCCGATTGATAATAAAGTAATAAAAAAACGACTAATCATTTTGCCTTACTTCGGTAGCGACCCCTAATTTTTGTTTATAGGTAATAATTAAAAAAAAACAAATATGGCTTACTTATCAAATAACAAAATGAGAGGGTGCCCCATAGAAAATTGCAATCGGGAGAGCAAGCTCCTTTAATGGTTCGAACAGCTTACAAAATTGCAAAAGTAAGAAGCACTCTAGCCAATGTGCATCATTACTAGGACGATTCGACTTTTAAAATGAACCTCTATTTTCAGAGTAAGCCAGAAAACAAGGAGTACCCAGCCCTAATAGAGCTGTTCAGCTTGGTCCAGCGGTTCGACGTCGAGGGCCGCTCCGGCGACGCGCTAGCGGAGGCCTGGGCCGCCGCTACCGTCTTTTACAACCGACAGTTAGTGTTATTCCTTACAATTATAGTCTCCCTTACGATCAAATAAAACTTGGACATGGAAGCTGCAAAAATCGGTCCTGAAATTTTGTTGACAAGGTATACCTCGATATTTTTCTAGCAAGAATGAGGTATTAACAAAATTAAACATTGACATAATTGTTGTCGATCAGTACACCCTGTTTTCATAAAAATACTAACTTCATAATACCAGGTAACCAGAAATTGAAAATGTGAGGGTTACCCAGGGCGTAAAATATAACTTTACTACAAAAATGTAATAATAAATATTAGATGTCATATACTTACCAAAGAAAAACCAAATTCACCAACGTCCGAGGTGCGAATCGGACCATCGCGGCTGATGCCTGTACCGCTCGGCCACTCGGTCTTAGCAATCACCGGTTAAATTTCTCGGGTATATGCAATCTCTTACAAGGCTAGAGGCCTTTGATAATACTCTAAAAGCGTGGGCACGACATTGGTCTAGGCGACCGGCTTAGCGGAAAACCATACGTGCGAGCGGGAGATTTCCCATATCGGCATCTCGTTCCAACTAATGATGGGTCGTTCCTGGTAATTTCCCAATCTTATTATGGGGAAAGCTTCCATTTGGGAATATTTCGAATAAGTTGCCGGAAACGACCCATCACAAGTTCCAACTCATGGATTCGCTCGCCGCCGGTCGCCCGTGGCCAGGCCTTAGGGCAAGCAACACAGGAATGAGCCTTCTATTCGAAAACCTCGGTTTTCTGGCATAGCGAGAGAGCTGGTGCTGCCATCTACAAACAAATGTAATGTTTATACGTCGATATTTTTCTAGCAGGAACGAGAGATTAACAAAATTAGACATCGACATAATTGTTATCGATAAGTCTTATTGTAATCGATAAATAAATTGAATAAATAAAAAAATTGCCGTAGCTTAGAGATAAATTACACGAATGCAAATCATACCCAAAATGATACATTTTTTTTCATATCTTGTATTTGGTGCCCATCAAAATTGCAAAGATTAATAAAATAAATTCTAAAGCCATAGGAAATGATTAATATGAAATATAAGATATTTAGAACAAAGCCTAGATGGGTCCTGTATTTCTTGTTACCCTGTTTTTGCGGAATTAGCATTTTTTAGTAGGTATATGTACTGCCGAAGCAAGTACTAGTATATGAAGTAGTTTTAGTATATGTACTGCCGAAGTAAGTAATGAGAACAGGATGTACTCATCGATAACAGTCATGTCGATGTTTAATTTTGTCAATCTCTCGTTTTTGCTAGAAAAATATCGAGGTATAGTAATGTTTGACAGAACGTTTTCCTTGCAGAGGTCGGCAATGCTCCCCCATGCTTCTCCAGCGGCGGTGGCATCAGTTGAAGAAGCTGACCCGTCATCGCTTCTACAAGTTCTGGTTCTCGTATCGGGGCAACACTCGCCTCCTCGAGAAGGCACGGCAGGCCATGCCGACTAGACTGCAGATGGCTATAGCTAAGAGGTACTTTCTTAAGGATGGCTTCTCATCATGCTTCTCCAGCGGCGGTGGCATCAGCTGAAGAAGCTGACCCGCCATCGCTTCTACAAGTTCTGGTTCTCGTATCGAGGCAACACACGCCTGCTAGAGAAGGCACGGCAGGCCATGCCGACTAGACTGCAGATGGCTATAGCTAAGAGGTACTACTTTCTTAAGGAAGGCTTCTCATCAAATATGTACATTATATCCTGACAAAAATCCAAACATCGCCCTAAAAGTCTAACTCCTGAGGGTGTCGTAAGAGTCGACTAAGAGATTAAAGTGTCACTGACCATTCTACAAGATTGATGATGGGCAGCAGCGTCATCATAGTGGACACATTACTGCGATCGTCAATCCGCTTGCCCAGCGTGGCGATTATGGGCATTTACCTCCTAATGCGTTTATACGCATAGTTAATAGGAGAGGCCTACGTTCAGTAGGCTGATGATGTGATGTGCTCTAAAAGTCCGGATGTAATAATTTATTGAATCACATAAATTGTAACATGACAACAGAAACCATAACGTTACATGTTGGACATTTCATGTACCAGGGAATTAACAAATTGTGCAATTTAACGTTCTTTTCTTAGACGCTTACGCTTCACTTACCTGTAAATCCTGTAATGTTGTTTAGTGTTTATAAACATTTATTTTAATTGTACTTTTTAAAATAAATGTACCTCAAATAAAACTATGAAAACGGATAAACTCTCGTATATTAACTACTTTAACTTCATTCCAATTTTGTCATCCGCAGATCACAAACCCTGTAAAGTGTTCGAAACGTCGGAATGAAGTTAAAGTTAGTTAATATACGCGAGTTTTTTCATTTTCATAGTTTTATTTCATGTGTAATCCTCGCGGTAACCGAAGAAAATAAATGTAAAAAAATTAAAAAAAAAATTATATGATTTGGAAATTTCCAAAAATCCACTTGCCAAGACCAAAGTCCGGAAAAAGCGTCAAGAAACTGGAAATGTCCGGATGTGATATTATAATAATAATTTATTCATATATTTCATTCGCTGGGTGTTGACCTTGGGCTAATGTTTTAACACTAATTATTTATTTTAGATATCCACGAGTGATAACGTCAGAATCTCCGAGTTGGGAGGAATTAATAGAAAAACGCCTCGTCATAATGCCAGAGGAATTTGTGAGTGTTAAACAACTAAATACCTATTTTTATTGAAGTCGTTAAAACTTTCGGAGGAGATAAAAATTGAAACGATTTATGAAGTGGAATTTTTTACATCGTTTGCTGATTTACCGTTATTTTTTTTTCTCTACTCAAATATTGGTAATATTCTCGTTACATTACTCTCTTCATGGAAAATATATACTTTATGTGTAAAATTAAAAGGATATTTCATTTTCAGGAAGCTAAAATGAGGATGCCTAACTTACCTAAACCGTGCAATTGTAAGTATTAAATATTTATCTTAAGTATTAACAATTTAAGTATTTGAAATAATAATTAATAAAGACAATTTGTTTTAGCCAATGCTCCAGATCTTGTGCTCGTTGAACCTGTAATCGAGACAATAGACCTTCGTGTCGAGTCAGATACGGAAGACCACGATGACGATGAAATGAATGACATCTCTGATCCTGAAAAGAGTAATGAGGCAACGGACGTAAACATTCCTACTGAAGAAGAGGAAATACGAGACGTTACTACCGAAGAGGATCAACCAGACGTTAACATGATTACTGAAGAGGAAACACCAGACTTTAACATTACCACTGATGAGGAAACACTAGGAAATAACGAAATTGCAGGTATACAAGTTAAAACAGAACCTATCGAAGAAGATGGCTTATCAAATGTACAGCTAATTTCTGCTACGCATGTTCCCGAAGTTGAAATACCAGATGAGAGTCCAGACCACAGTCTAAATGTTGTACGTAACGATCTCAATGAAAGTAAAGTTGATGATGAGGACGGTCTAATGGATAATGGAGCTGGCGAAGATATTCAAACAGATAACAGTCCAAGTGAAGGTAATCTGATAGATAACAATCCGGCCGATGTGGACGATGAGGACGATGATGAAGACGATGTTATAGAAATACCTAGTCTAGATCCTGGTACTACACAACAGTTACCGACAGGTAAACTTGCACAAACGCTAACAGCAGAAATGGCACCATCAGACGAAAACATAATAATTGATAGTGATGATGCCGTTGATGATATTATTAAAGTTAAAGCAGACGAGTTCTGTCGCAAACCGAATGAAGTTCCTGCCGAAAACCACAATACTATAGATGATTTAATAAAAGATAAAGTAGAGACGTATCTGAAGACACCGAAAGACGATGTATCAATTACTGAAAATAAACCTGATATTGATTTGAAAAACAAGACTGAAGTAGCCGCTTTAGATTTAATGGCAGATTTAAACTTCGTTGATGATGGAATCGAGTTTGTAGATGATGGTGTTGAATTCGTGGAAGAAGAGAATATTCCACATATTGGTAAGTTTTCTCTAAGTATAATGTACGGTCGCCTACATGAATATGTTGAAACCTGTATTCAAATTGAAATTCTACCAGCAATAAGTCCCGAAGTGTACGCATATTTACTATAGACGTGCCTGCTTTCAGATAATGTATGCAGGTTTCGTATAAGACAAACTTATACGATTTGATTGCATTATGAGCAGTTCCCAAAATAGTTTTGTACACAATTGCATATCTCCTATGTTGTTACCAGCTTTTTAATGACTTTAAATTAAATTATTTATTTACAATTAAGGTTAGACTTTCTTAATTATGCGAAATAATAGACATAAATATAGATATCCTACAAAATAGTGGTAACAAAATAGGAATATTAAACTGTAATTTGTCAATCTGTCTTAATTGTGTACAAACTTTTTGAGAATTACTTACTCATAACTATATGTCACAATCGATTTATGATATTTTTTTTACAGAGCCCACCACAAATAAACCACTTAGTAATGAAAACGAAATTTCTGAAGAAAACAACAAATTCGACTTAAAACTATTAATGTATCCTGTCGTCTACACTACAAAAATAGACCATATGAAAATTTTTAAAAACAAAGAAATTGATTCCATCAATAATATAGAGGATATAGAAATTGCCATCATTGAGAGTAAACCAGTTAGTAATAAATCATTGAATATTAAAATAAAAGAAGAAAGCACGACAAGTATTTTTGAAGACACAGCAGAAAGTGACGATATTTTTGTTAAAAAAGAGGTGATGGACGAATCAAATATAGAGGAAGATGTAATAGTGTCTCCAAACAGCTATATGTTGAAAAAAACCCAAAACTCGCACTTACGATCCAATAAAGCTTTGTAAAAATCCTGATTTTAATACTAAACTTAAGAGACTGACTATAGGATTTTTTAGTTCCACAAGAAATCGACAGCTACTCAATGCCTGTATACCTATGACGATAGATTTGAGTAAAGCTTTCGAATCGAAATTAGTATCTGGTACATTGTACTTAAAATCCACTGGTACACACAACACAGCTCCAGCTGTGGTGAAGCAGGAGGTGATAGAGAAGCAAGCGTCTTCGATCGTTCCAACAGCGATGCCTGTTCAAAGTCTCATTGATAATTCCAAAGTAGATATTCAAAATTTGATTACAGTTCCCCCAACAGTGGAGCCAATGGTTTCTGAAAGAACAAAAGTTATTAATTTGCCGGATATTGATAAAGTGAGAAAAATCAACCAACAGTTGCTTACTGCTCAAGTGCCACCTCTTAGAATTATAACTGATAATAACCCACCTACTAATATTATCCCTGAGAATATCATAACCACTAATAAACCTTCACCTGAAGCTGATCCAACCGTTGCAACTGTTCCGAACATAGAACCAAGCCAAACTGAATGTGAAGTTCCCAAAACCTTGCCAAGAATTAAAATTGAGGACGAAGAACCCGCAGATTATACCAATGTACCTTCTGAAACCTTACCTCCAGCTAAGCAAAAGTTGCTCAAAATAATCAATCAAGTAAAAATATCTACTAAAGAAGCACTAGAGAAAATCGATGACACTGAAAAGGAAATGAATTTCCCAATGCCAATTGTAGTGCAAGAAGTCAAAAGCAACATACCCACAGAAGTACCCATACCCACCCGAAAACACCATTTCCAACCTCAGGTCCCATTGGCGTGGGCACCAAGAACGGTATCACAACCTAAAAACTTAGACGAATTTGGCCTGCTAACGTCAGACACATTGAACAAAATGTTGCATCTATTGATGAGTGGTGCCCAAGACGGGAATGGTTGTAAATGCTGTGGTATCAAAAAGACAAAGTATAAACCGAAGCTAAACAAAGAACAAGAGAAAGAAAAAGAGAAAGATTCTACTAACTCAGAATTAGACGAAAATGAACCAAAAAAAGACAATCGTAAAAAAGCGGTTGAAATTACAGTTAAAAAACTTCCAGCTCAAAAAATCAAGAAAAAAAATGTGCCCGTTGGTAAAGTAGTGCGTAGGAAGTACTGCTGCTGGGCGAATCAAAAAATCTGCAACCGGAAACGTATGTCCAAACACATGTGTCCTCCCGGCCCTTGCAAGTGCTGTTGTGTTGATAAACTGATGATTAAAATGAAATTAGACGATAAATTCATGGAACAAAAACGAAAAGAATTGGTTGCATCCATGAATGTAGTTGAATTATCAGATGACGAGGAATGGCAGGATGACAGTATTAGGAAAGCTTGCGAATCCATTGAGACAGTTGTGCAGCAATCGGTTCAATTAACGGGTCAAAGTAACATTGGTATAGGACAGGAAAATATAGTCGATACTCCATCAGTGACTGTGATTTCATCCACTAGTGCTGTTACACCAACTGATAATGTTGACGTAAAACCGCGATCTTCTAAAGTAACTATACGAGTTCTTTCTCCAACGAAAGAAATTGAACCCCAAAAGACGCCAACAAAGCCCTACATGATGATAAGAGCCGCGCCAATTTCATCGTTAATGCCAAATGAACGTCCAGCAATCGGTCGACCGCCAGTAAATCGTCAAATAATTAATCCATCGCCGCAACTAAGTAGTAGACCACCAACACCAAGAATTCAAATACATTCACAGCTGAAGCCGCATATGAATGTTTGCTCCTGCCAAAAACCTGCCCTCAGCCAAGACTCTCAGCGGAATATAGTAATAGACGGATCCAAAAACTGCGCCATTCATCCAACCCCTATTGCCCA
>JALPQI010001900.1:0-113592 GCA_025490895.1 Thaumatotibia leucotreta
ACCTACGGTAATGCATGTTATCTCATCTTGTTACAAATTCATTCATCTTTAAACGTTACCTGATACATATTGTCAAAAAACATAAGGCTTTTTTTATAAAAATCAGAAACTAAAAATAGACAGTAAATTTCACAGTTTTTCACGTATAACGCAGCTAGCACAACTTTTTTTGCTTGCAAAATGTGGTTTTATACTCCCCTATAGTGTCTAAATAACATACCAAAAATGCAGCTTTACTACATGTTTTGCGAGTTTAATGTACGATTTGACCGTACTAATTCGTTCGTTACACAAAACGTGATTCGTCGAAATTCGTTGATTTCGTAGAGTGGGGGATAGAATGAGCGAATGCTTGTTTGGTCTAAATGTACATTTAGTAGGTCGCGGTGAGACCAGCGGCCCTACCGCGAACTTTGAGTATTTAGACGGGGGGTGTGATAACGTAAAGTCTTCGAACAAATTTTTTCACCAATTTTAGCGGGGGACGAGGTAAACACGTACAGCACACCACTACAAGATAAGTAACTCAACAGACACAGTTTTGACTGTTGCGATAAACCCACACTTCGACATAAATGCACACAATAGTAACTACACGCACACAGAAAAAGTTTTCACGTAACCAAGCAGCACACATACGAACATGATACGAAAGAAATAGTGATGCGACACACCTGAATGAATGAGTCATGAAGTCACTGACTGACTGATGAATGAATGATTGTCTAAAATACTATTACTAATAAAAATTATAAATATGAATTCAGTTGAATTAAATATTAGTTCGGAAAACCATATTAGTAAAATCTGCGCTAAATTACTTTATAATTATCTGTAGGTTCTATCTTCATATCAAAATATTATTAAACCGGGTTACTCATGTATTAAGTCGATGATTGCCTCTTCTATTTTGTTGCCGAGTAGGTAGGTTTGCCAGGCTCAAGTAAAAAAGTCACCTATTATATAATTATATTCATATTTTATTAAAATCCTCTCATTAGAAATATAGGTATTGATACAATTATGTAAATTACATTCAATAATTAAATCTAACTACCCATCTTAGCAGTAACAATACATTTGTCACCGTCCCAACTGGGATTGAAGTCATCATCATCATGTCGAATCTTATACGAGTGAAGTTCGCCATGGACATGTAGGCATGTAGCTTTGCTGTGTCATTGACATAACATAAGTGACATGTCCAATGTTTGTTTTCGGTTTGAGTGACGTCACACCACAGATAATCTAAGCATTAACATGGCTAGTATCGTTTTCGCGCGGTAACGAAAGTTTAAATTTTAAGTTATAATTTCGTGAAAAAATATATTTATATTTATTTCCGTTAATCTGATATTGAGTAATTATACATTACAAACATACACGACAAACTTTAAAAATGGGTCAAGTAGCCTATTTGTAAACTGTAGTGATTGAATGAATGATTGAACGATGATTCAAATGTTGAGTCACTTTGTCTCATCCCTAAAGCCGATATGCCCCCGTACCACTGTATTCATTGTTTACATTTTTCTGTCGTTTACGTATCGCAAACGATTTTTTCTGTAATTGCGATTATACTTCAATACACATTTAATGGTTAGTAAAAATACTTACTTATGATAAGAAACACGATCTTGCTGCAAATTTGAGCTTCCGGATCGTTTTTTACAGGACAATACAGCACAATTCACCATTTTTAGGGAGAAACGTCACGCGACACGGATCAATGCAAAATGGCGGTGATGTGACTTCAAGTAGTTTTATATAACGAAGCTGGCCAGCTGGCCAATGTACTTTGCCGCAGGGGGTCGCCCGTTTACAACATCTCCCGTCTAAATACTCAAAGACCGCGAAAAACGAAATTCGTAAATTTCGAGGATTTGTCTCGGTCACTCTAATATGACGCCTTGGTTTGAGTGACAGAGAAAAATCATATACTACATTTTCACGGTAGTAGGCCTGTGCCTTAAACACAGCTACAGCTGCCGTCAGAAATATCGTAATGCCCACGGTGCTCAAAAACATTGAACATGCACTAACGCTGTTGTGATCTCATGATAATAGAGGCCAGGGTGCTTAGACAAGTTGCCAATCGCTAATGCTTAATCATCAATCGTAAACGAAATGCAGCTAACTGTCTTTGTAGTACTAATATGAAAGAGTGACAGAGGGAAAACTACGATACGCTACTAAGCGTTAGCGATTGGCAACTTGGCTAAGCATCCTGGTCAGATATTTGTGAGCACCACCGAAGCGTATAGACGCTTCGGTGATGCTCGGTATAGATATCTGATGGCGACTACATGTTCTTCGTTTTTATTATCGAAAATGTCCATGCATCTCATCGTGTATTCGGAATGAATGAGTGACACTAAAATGATTAAGTTAATGTTGGAACATAAACTAAACAGGTTTTAATAATATAACCTGAGCGCCACTTACTGGCCATTCTCTTATTCTGCGTATGTTTATATTGTCTATGCTTTTCTATTTTGTCTATTTACTTGAACAAATGAATACATGTGTCCTTTGATTGTCTAAGACAAATATGGTATTTTACTAATTATTACTGTAGTTAATCCAGCTAGTTTCCACATAAAACCTATCAGGTTATGGGCCCAGATTACGAAAATAATAAGTACGTAAAAATTTTTCGGCAAAAGTGTAAAATTTATTCGAAATGTCGGATGATGAATTGCTGGCAGCGAGGTCTTCAGCGACTAGTTCCGGGATCGCGGTCAATTTTCAAAAGCTCGGTGGAATATCACACTACGGAAACTGGAAGTTTTTGATGCGTATGTACTTGATACACGAAGATTTATGGGATTGCATAGAGGAATCGTCAACCGGCGTTCCCAAGGTCAGTGACAATCGTAAACAACAGAAAACGCTTGCAAAAATATGCCTAATGGTGCTCCCATCATCTTTTTCGCATGTACGTAACGCAAAGACTGGTTACGAAGCTTGGAACAACCTCAAAAAGGCCTATGAAGATAAAGGCTTATGCAGAAGGCTAGGACTGCTACGTACGTTATTTGGATTAAAACTAGAGCAATTTAAAGATATGGAGGCGTATCTCTTGAAGATCACCGATGTAGATCAACAACTACGAGACATAAATGCTCCATTAGATGATGATTTCCTGTCAGTTATTATGTTGAGTGGGCTACCACCAGACTATGATCCACTTATAATGGCGTTGGAAAACTCAAACATTAAATTGTCTAGTGAAACAGTAAAAAGTAAATTACTTCAAGAAAATTTACGAAGGGACGATAAATCTGAAGAAAGTTCTATGTTTACGAACCGGGGTACAAGTTCGAAAAGTGTCAATAAACATTCTACAAAAGTTAAATGTTTCATATGCAAGAAACCGAATCATTATGCAAAGAACTGTCCGAATAAAGCTAATAAGAGTGAGAAGACTGATAAAGCGTGGAATGGATCTTTAATAACCGCTTTGGCTGTTGACATAAAGTCAAACTCTTTTTACATTGACAGTGGGTCAACGTCACATATGACAAATTCCAAAACACTAATTAAAGATTATGTTGAAGACTCGCCGCGTTCAGTTACCGTTGCTAATAAGGAAAAGTTGCATAGTGAAGGATATGGAACGGTGGAATTGTTGTTAAAAGGGCACAATGAAACTACGAAATTGAGTGACGTTATATACGTGCCCGGATTGTCAACCAATCTTATTTCCGTTGGCAAGATGGTAGATAAAGGACTGGAAGTGCATTTTAAGAAGCAAAAGTGCATAGTTTACTGTGGCAAAGAAGTAATTGCCAGTGCTACGAAGGTGAACGGCGTCTATGAACTGGATATGGAGCGTCAAGTGTCAACAGTGTCACATGGAAACGAACAAGCTGCGGCCTGTCACTCTTTGGATTTGGGTGAGCCTATACCTGAAATCTTGTCAAGTGGTGATGATGCTGCTGCTAACCTGTGTGGAATGAAGCCATCCCAGGACTTATGGCACCGGAGACTGGCGCACCTGAATAGACGGAGTATGGATTTGCTAAAACGAGGTATGGCTAGTGGAATAGATTACACTGATGATAAGCATACTCCCTGCGTAGCATGTCTTGAAGGGAAACAAAGTAGATTACCTTTCCCAAAAAGATCTTATACAAGAGCTACTGAGAAACTAGGTCTAATCCATAGTGATTTAATGGGACCGATGCCAGTTTCCTCATTCAGTGGTTGTAGATATCTCTTGACATTTATTGATGACTATTCTAGAATGACTTTTGGCTATTTCATTAAAAGCAAAGCTGAAGTATTGTCTGTATTTAAAACTTTTAAGAGCTTTGTGGAAAATCAAACTGATTTAAAGATAAAAGCATTACGTTCTGATAACGGCCTTGAATATGTGAATAAACAGTTCCAGATGTTTCTGAAAGAGCATGGCATCCAGCACCAGACAACCGTGCCTTATTCATCAGCTCAGAACGGGGTCGCGGAGAGATGCAACCGCACGACGATGCAGGCTGCACGCTGCATGCTGCAGGATGCTGGAATGGACAAGAGGTTTTGGGCCGAGGCGTTGAATACAGCAATACATATCAAGAATAAGTCACCAAGTAAGGCGGTAAGAGGCACCACACCTGAAGAACTATGGTCAGGTAATAAAGTCAGCCTATCTAATTTGAAAGTATTTGGCTGTGTTGCCTATGCAATGATTCCCAAAGAAAAACGTAAGAAATTGGATGCAAAGAGCAAAATGTATGTATTTGTGGGATATTGCGAAGCATCAAAAGGTTATAGACTGATTGATCCTGAAAACCCGTCTAAATGTATCAAGTCTCGAGATGTACACTTTTTAGAAGATAAAATGTATAAAGATATAAAACTGAGTCAGCAAACCCCTATTACTGATTGTCAGTTACATTTAACTAGCGATGGCATGGATGAAACTCCTTTAAAATGTGATTCTTTGCCAGCTGATCCTGTTATGGAGTTGCCTGAAGTACCCGAAGTACCTCATGTGCTTGAAGTGCCAGAAGTACCTGATGTATTTGATATACCTGATGCACTCGGAGTACCTGATGTACTCGAAGTACCTGAAGAACATGAAGTACCTGATGTACCTGAAGTACCTGATGTACCTAAAGTACCTGATGTAACCAAAATACCAGAAGTACATAATGTTTCCGAAGTACTTGAAATATCCGAAAATGAGCTGAGCACATCTGGTATCAGTTATCAAGATGACCCAAATGATGTTACATGGGATCCTAATATGACTACGGATCGAGGTTCTAGTGAATATGACTCCGCTAATAGTGTTATTGCTATGACAGCTGCAAGTCAAGGTGCTGAACCAAAGACTATTCGTGAAGCGCTGTCAGGACCAGAAAAAGAATACTGGTGGGAAGCTATAGTAGATGAGTACAAGTCATTTGAAAAGAACAAAGCCTGGACATTGACATCATTACCTGCTGGAAAGAAAGCTGTAAAATGTAAGTGGATTTTCAAGAAGAAACTTGGATTAGAAGGTCAGTTACTTCGTTATAAAGCTAGACTCGTAGCTAAGGGTTTTACCCAGGAATATGGCATAGACTACAATGAGACCTATTCGCCTGTGGTAAGATACTCGACAATACGAACTTTACTTGCCCTGGCAGTCAACTTAGACATGAATGTTGACCACATGGATGTTAAGACAGCGTTTCTCAATGGTGACTTAAAGGAGACTGTCTATATGGAACAGCCAGATGGGTATAAAGTAAAAGGTAAAGAAAACTACGTGTTTAGACTTAACAAAGCAGTCTATGGACTGAAACAGGCATCGAAGGCCTGGTATGACAAAATTGATAATGCCCTGAAGGTTCTCAAGTTCAGAAAATCACTCAGCGAACCCTGTGTTTACATTAAATCGGATTCTACTGGTAATCTCATTATACTAGCATTATATGTGGATGACATTTTGATTTTTAGCAAAGATACAGAGGAAAAGAGAAAGCTGAAGACAGAATTGATGAGAATATTTGAGATGAAGGACCTTGGTCGTGCTACGCATATATTGGGCATGAGATTGACTCAAGATAAAAACAAAATTACTCTTGATCAGAAAAATTATATACAAAAGGTATTGGAACAATTCAATATGACAGACTGCAAGCCTGTGAGTACACCTTTGGAGACTGGTTTGAAATTTGAAAAAGGAAAACACTGTGATCCAGAGTCCAAGTACAGAAGTATGATTGGATGTATCATGTATTTAGCGGTGTGCACAAGACCCGACATTGCACATGCAGCAAGCCTATTGAGCCAGTTCAACAACTGTTATTCTGAGATGCATTGGAAAGCAGCGAAGCGTGTTCTTCGATATTTGAAAGGAACTATAGACTATTCCTTACAATATGAGAAATCAACCTTATCTGTTACAGGATATGTAGATGCAGATTGGGCGTCTAATCCGCTGGACCGACGCTCGTATACAGGTTACTTACGTGTTCAAGATAAGCAATTCGGCTGTGTCATGGGAGAGTCGTAAGCAAAGAACCATAGCTTTATCTTCGACAGAATCGGAGTACATGGGACTATGCGAGGGAGCTAAAGAAGCTGCATTCATCAGGACTTTCTTACATGAATGCCTAGGTAAATGCTTACCTATTACTTTGTATAACGATAGTCAGTCAGCGCAGAAGATTTGCAATAGTCAAATCAATCATAGCAGAAGCAAACATATAGACATTCGACATCATTATGTGCGGCAAGTTGTGAGTGATAAAATTATTAACTTAGAATACTTGTCTACGGATCAAATGCCTGCGGATGTTTTAACTAAGCCTTTGTGTAAAGATAAACATTTAAATTGTGTTTCTAATCTTGGTTTAAAAACTGTTTAGTTCAAGGGCAGGTGTTGGAACATAAACTAAACAGGTTTAAATAATATAACCTGAGCGCCACTTACTGGCCATTCTCTTATTCTGCGTATGTTTATATTGTCTATGCTTTTCTATTTTGTCTATTTACTTGAACAAATGAATACATGTGTCCTTTGATTGTCTAAGACAAATATGGTATTTTACTAATTATTACTGTAGTTAATCCAGCTAGTTTCCACATAAAACCTATCAGTTAATTATGCAACACTAGTTATTAAAAAAAAAAATACATTATCAAGTATGTCGGATGCGAACCATTACGCTTAGCACATGATTGGTGCGACAGTATGTCGCTGCAAGATAGATTTCCCGTCTTTTCCTAGATATATTAATAAAAGAGAGATGGATAGTCTACCTCGCGGCGACATACTGTTGCATCAATCATGCTTTAGCACATGATAGGTGAGACAGCGTGTCGCTGCGAGATAGATTTCTCGTCTTTTACTAAGCTATATTAATAAAAGAGATGGATAGTCTATCTCGCGGCGACATATTGTCGCATCAATCATATGCTAAGCCTCCATAACATTAACATAATCGGCCCAGCCCTTTTTGAATAACTACGGAACCGTGCTTGGCCCGAGATGCTTTTGGCCGGTTATTTCCTTCCGAAAGTGTCATAAGTACCTACATGCCAATTATAATAATAGGCAATGCAAGGCTACTACCATTTCATTGTAATAATTAGTGTCAAGTTACTATTAGGTGACTTAATTAGATCAAATTAACCCCAACATAGATGCTAAATCAGGTTATAATAATTGTCTTCCGACCCATCTCAGCGTTCATAGATTACTCACCTCTAGATAGGTACCTACAAAACGATTTATTTACCGACTAGTTTATATTTTATTGCGTAAGTAATTACCAACGATTAATTATTTTTCTTCTGCCAAATTGATATGTAATAAAATTGTAACGATTGTGAATAAATAATTATAAGTACGAATATAAATAGTTTACCTGCAGTAGGTAGTTAAAGCGACAGTATGTAGTGGTGACATACTCGTAGACTACCCGTCCCGCTTTTAATAATAGTAAAAAACGGGAAATCTATAGCGCGGCGACATAGGGTTTCCCCAAATTTATCGACGCGAATTCGAATAAATCCACCAATGAAAGCTTTTATTACTACGCAATGAGAGCGAAAAAGAAATAACACAGACGACACCGATCGACGGCGATACGGAGCGATTGGCTTAAAAATGCGAAAGTGTCATGTTTGGGGAGACCAAGTTGCAGAACATTCTCAAAATTGCGGGAATATACTTACAAATTTACGAGATTTTTTATGAGAATTTAAGAGTTAGTTCTCATTGTCAGAATGTTTCCATGAGAACTTATAAAAAGAGTTATGAAGAACATTGTATATCACAATTGAGTAAACAAGGCATAAATGTGAGTGAGTTTAGTAAAACGTCCCACTTTGTCGTTTGCCATAAAGCCGCTTTGTCAGTTTATTCATATGAAGATACAAGGAAATCTCGTCTTTAAGCGACAAAGTGGGACGTTTCACTAAAAATTAACACAAATATAGATTAAAAAGCATTTGTATATACAACGGTTTTGGCATGTTTACATTGTTTGTAAAATTTGTATTGCCGAGAACATTCGCTATAGAAATTTCACAACTTATGAATCTTCTCCTCGGTACATTGCTAGGAGACCCATACTCGAATCGTATTCGTACAGTTGTCATCAGATATATCGTAGCTTCCGAAGCGCTCAAAAATATCTGAACACGCCTCTCATCATCGTCATCATCATCAGCTTATGATAGTCCACTGCTGGACATGGGCCTCTCCTATTAATTATGCGCATTAGGAGGAAAATACCCACAATCGCCAATCGGCAAGCGGATTCGCGATCGCAGTAATGTGTCCACTATGATGACGCTGCTGCTCATCATCAATCTTTTATCCAATAATGGTCATTGTCACTTCAATTCCTTAGTCGACTCTTACGACACCCGCAGGAGGAGTTGTGACAAATGTATTCTTATTGCCGTCACCACAGGGCACGCCTCTATCGTTATGGAAATAAAGGTGTGTCCAGATATTATTTTTTTTTTAAATCGTAAGTCGTTGAGGTGGCTCAATCGGTCCTCGCTAGAAATACGGGCGGCCGATTGGCCGTCTAGTCCGTGGGCTAGTCGGTCTGAAATTAGAAAACGGTATAATTTGGGGGTACCAAGTGTCCTTTTTACAGTAGTTAGACATATTCATAAGGATGTTAAAAAAGTATGATAGACATCTTAAAGTGGTAGCTAATAGGCATACGGGCTATTTCAAGATTTCCGTTGTATGACAGGTATGGTTAAAATTAGGAGGTACAAATTTTCATTTTCACGGCTGTTAGATAAGCTTATAAAAACGTCAAAAATGCAAGATTGCCATTTATAAGTGCTACCTAATAAAAATGGGAGCCAATCAAAGATGGTGGATCTCAAGTTTTACAAAATCAAGTATATCTCGAGAACTATTAAATATATCTAATTACTTTCTTGAACAAAATTAAAGGCATATCTGTAAGCTTCATATTTTACATATACACCATATTGCTAAAACCAACCAATAATTAATTATGACCAAATTTATGAAAATTTCGTGATTTTGATTTTTTTGTGTCGTGTTTTTACATAGTAGTCATGACGCTAGAAAAATTAAATATTTTTTTAAAGATAGTGTATTTAATAAGCTTTAATTTGATGTATATAACTTGTTGACGGTATTAAAAAAAAGACCCATAAAAAATATTTAAATGAATTGTAGTCATAATCCACCGTATACTTAGTGATTTAAGAGGCGATTTTTTTTATATTTTTCAATCTTGGTTATTTGAAATAAGCACTATTATTTACGAGTGGCACTTCCATCGCCTCTTAAATCACTAAGTATACGGTGGATTATGACTACAATACATTTAAATATTTTTTATGGGTCTTTTTTTAAATACCGCCAACAAGTTATATACATCAAATTAAAGCTTATGAAATACACTATCTTTAAAAAAATATTTAATTTTTCTAGCGTCATGACTACTATGTAAAAACACGACACAAAAAAAATCAAAAACACGAAATTTTCATAAATTTGGTCATAATTATTTATTGGTTGGTTTTAGCAATACGGTATATATGCAAAATAAGAAGCTTACAGATATGCCTTTAATTTTGTTCAAGAGAGTAATTAGATATATTTAATAGTTCTCGAGATATACTTGATTTTGTAAAACTTGAGATCCACCATCTTTGATTGGCCCCCATTTGTGTTAGGTAGCACTTATAAATGGCAATCTTGCATTTTTGACGTTTTTATAAGCTTACCTAACAGCCGTGAAAAGGAAAATTTGTACCTCCTAATTTTAACCATACCTGTCATACAACGGAAATCTTGAAATAGCCCGTATGCCTATTAGCTACCACTTTGAGATGTCTATCATACTTTTTTAACATCCTTATGAATATGTCTAACTACTGTAAAAAGGACACTTGGTACCCCCAAATTATACCGTTTTCTAATTTCAGGCCGACTAGCCCACGGACTAGTCCATTACATTAATGATAGCTAGTAAAGTTAGCTGAATAAGTTTTTAAATATTTTGTGTTGTTGCGGAAGCAGGTAGTAGGCAGGAACTTCAATGACCTTTTATATTTTTGTTCTTTAGATTACAATTTATTTTTCCCTTAATATAGGTACAAAATTTAGGTTTAGTAGGTGTGCGCTTGACCGCGATCGGATTGCGTCTGTTCGTGGCGGAGCATCTTCCCAGACACGATGTCGACAGTGTCGACACGGTGTGGCTGTGTATCGTAGCACAGTGTTTTACGGTGTCTCAACAGTGTGTTTTCTGTTTTGGTTGTCCAGATATTTTGGAACGCTCCGGACGCTATGATATATCTGATACTCGTAGCGACTGAACGATCGCACCATTTTTTTGCTAAGTCTACTAAGGGTTAGTCTGTGATTGAATCCATTACATTAATTGATTGCTTTGTCATAACCAGTCCATACAATTTACTTGCGCCACAAAGGCATAACACTCTATAGAAACCTTGAACAATACATTATATCATTTCTCTCAAGCCTTTACTACAAATGCGAGAGGAAATCCTATGTTACCTATTTAATTAATGGTCTGACTTACTTTTATATGTATAATATCTTAAGAAACGTACATGACTTTACAATTAATAAATTGAATTGAATTGAATTTGTAAATCCATTCTATAAAATATTTTTTTGAATTATCGCCATGATTACTCATGAAATGAAAGTATTCAAACAGATTTTATCGCGTACCCGCAGACAACGAATACGGTAAAGTGTTTGAAACGTTGGGATGTAGTTAAATTTAATAAATGTAGACACAATAAAATCCATTTAAATAGTTTTATTTCATTCTATAAAAATTTAACTTTAGGAGGGTCTATCTTTGTCACTCCGAAGATGCCTCAAACGATGATGACATTGATGACAAAGACAAAATAAATGTTCGAAATTTACGATTTTTTGAGTTTACATTAGGGCTACTAATCCAGGATGCTTAGACAAGTTGCCAATCGCTAACGCTTTATCGTCAATCGTAAACGAAAGACAGCTAACTGTCTTTGTCGAACTAATATGAAAGAATGACAGAGAGGGAAAACTACGATACGCTACTAAGCGTTAGCGATTGGCAACTTGGCTAAGTATCCAAGCAAATTTCGGAAATTTGTCTCTGTCATTCCCAACGAATGCGTCATTAAAGTGACAGAGAAAAATCACTGTTTGCGAACTTCGGTGTTCGCGGTAGTAGGCCTGTAACTAGATGCCGACTGTATACGCTAAATAATCTCAGGCAGCCAAATCTCTTAATCCAAGCAGCGCTATCCGCGTAAGAGGCCATCAAATTAGTCTGTGTCCCGTGGCGAAAAATCTATTTACCGCCCGCAGGAGCAAAATTAAAACAGTAGGGCAGATACCACAGCAAAAGACATGAGAGCTTGCGACGTTGCAGTAAACGACACGTCCGATCGTGCGAAGTGGAACGAAAAGACGGGAAGACGGCAATCGTGTACGATACGTGACGTGACCATGATAATATTTCCCTTTGGACCAACGAAAATATACGGCACATGAAAAAATATTATCTATGCATAAAATACTTTCAAAATAAATTTATTTCATGTTGTGTCAAATCACCCCCTGGACCACGGAAAGAGAAGGGATTGCAACCCTCGATTTTTTCCCCTTGTCACATGATTTTTGTACGGCGTTGCGGAATAATGGATTAGAAGCAGTATTGAAATAATATGACACAGATGCCGTACAAAATCAAATGACCAAATTTACCCTGTTGATTGTCGGAAAATAAAAAAAAATCTGACTTTGTGCCGCACAATTTTTGTACGGCACTGTGCGTTTTCTTATTATTTTTCATGGATCTATCGGTGGTAAGAATGCCGTACAAAAATATATGACCAAAATGTACTCACTCTACCTGAACTTTTAAATTCTCACCAGGAGTCAGTTGGACAGCTTACAAGTGACGGCATAGTGCTGAATCTTATTATTTTATGCTCTTATATCGTTCTAGATAGGTCACCTGGTGGTTCAAATGACCCATATTTTTTTCAGCATGGGCCGCTAGTCTATAAGCCATGAGTGAGCTTGATTAGACCGGTCTCCGCAAACAGCACCCGTTCACGAGTATGACGCGTATCTCAGCCATCGCCTCCTCAACCTTCTTTCAGAAAGTGGCGACCCGATCAACGACGCCACCGTAAGGAGAGACCTTAAAGTGAGCATGACTGTGCAAGCTATCAGGCAGACAATATAATTTAAATACTATGAATGCTGACCATATACGCGACTTTTCGTTCGAATCTGTCATTCGCATACATTTATTACTTATCACTTATCGTACACGATTACAGAAATGGCATCTTAGGTAGGCCTGCTGAGAAGTGAATGAAATAAGTAATACTTACTGCATAGATCCAAGGTACTTACAGTCGCAATAAACCATTTCTGAGCTCAAAATTCAAATTAAAGGCGATCATGGTGTCTTTTTAATATCTCGGCGGTGGCAAGCATACGGCCTGCCTGATGGTAAGTAACTACCATAACCTAACTCCGAAGGAGAACATTATAAGTAAACTCCTTTAAAAAACTCCATACTGTATAAACCTTGGCAAATTTTATCTAATTCCACCCACGTCATTTATTTACTTTAAAAAAAACAATGAATTTTGCTAAAACGTACACGAGTGAATATCTCATCGTTCCAAACGTCTAATTTTGGTGGCATCATTTTTGCCGAAGTTTCTATTCGTTACAATGTGCTACTTTGTCGTTTTGAAGGATGCACGGTATCTTATACAAATGACGAAGTATAACATTGAGACGTTTAGTAACTACGGCAAAAATGATACCACCAAAATTAGGCGGTTGAAACGCTCAGATATTCATCCACACTACTGTTTAAATCTGTGCACTGCGTACCCATTGACAGGGATTATAGAGTGTCCCATAAACCGCTATGGGCACGTATATCGTATCGTATATGAGGACGTATGTAATATATAGTGTCGTGAAGCCCTTCGATGTAAATAACGCGGTTAGCTGGCATTTTGCTGTATGGAGGTTGTGATCCTGCTTAAGATATGTATAACGTTCTTATGAGCGTGGTGAACAATATCAGAGTTAGTTTCTAAAATTATTGTATACATGTTTGAAAGTTGACTTAGTAATTTGCATCACATCATTAAAAATGCTAAATAAAGCACCGACTGAGAAATACTTATTTAGTGAAACTATAGGTACAATCGACTACAAGATAAAATAAGGAAATATTCAAATAATCTTCGAATACGTATGGAAATTTAAAGAAACATAATTGTTGGCGTTTGTTAGTAATCAACATTATATTACAATCAACAACATTATATTCGATAAATTTGAATATTCGACTTGAAGCCCTATTCACCAGTCACTGAAAACCCCGGAATTGACAATAAAGGTGTAAGTTAAATTTCGCGATTTTTAGGGTTTCGTAGCCAAAATGGCAAAAACGGAACCCTTATAGAGTCGCCATGTCCGTCTGTCCGTCTGTCCGTCTGATTTGCTGTATTCCTATAGTGTGGGGTATTGAATAGGTCTCTTAAAAATAATAAGAGTCTAGACAGAATGTTTTTTTTCTAAAGTCCATATTTTCGGAGATAATCCCCTCTAACTTTTAATCCATAGCTCTAAAAATATAAAAAAAATTATGAAAGGCTTACAGAATACTTTAAAATAAAATTTTTAAACATAATCGGCCCAGCCGTTTTTGAATAACTACGGAACTCTACACTGAGCATGGCCCGACATTCTCTTGGCCGGTTGATATTTCTTAGAAAAATCGCGAAATTTTTCTTATCTTAGATAAAGTTATTATTATATGTTAAAATACTGAGAGTATATGTGGCGACTGAATGGCTAGTGAAACATCGCATTGTCAAAATATCGCGGATTTACAAAGAAATCACAACAAATTAAAAAAAAATATGCCCTGAAGACAAATAACAGATTATTGAACCAAGATCAAACTACTTAATGAGTTAGCTTCCAAGAATTATAGGCCCCAAGTGGCGGCGCAAATAAAACTGGAAGAAGTTTTTCAGACGTAGTTTACGTCCTCCCGGGATTCGAAGCTAAATAGTTAATCTAGAAGCTTACATTTTTAAAGCTAATTTTTGGTTTAACTATTTGATTTGTCAATGCCCAGTTAAAAGTGTCTGTCAAATAAATGTTAGCTCTATCCTTTTTTATGGCCAATGACCCGAGAAAAGGATGGTAATAATTTTAACCAACGGTTTCGTCTGATGATTTAATAATCATTTAAACTTTCACGATTATCACTCATATTTTAAAGACAAACGGGTCTTAATCGCGTAAACTTACGTTTAATTATATCCTGACGTTTCGGGAATGACGGTACACCCGTGGTCGCAGGCACATAAGGGTATAATTAAACGTAAGTTTACGCGATTAAGACCCGTTTGTCTTTAAAATATGATTTAATAATCAGCCCTAAGTTGAACTCCGATATTATCATTTATTTTATTGAGCTGTGTGTGACGTACGGTCGAGGAATTTAATTTCCTACCCATTTCGTACCTTGTCATAGTAACTATAATATGACAGTCCTAGCAGCTTTCTAATTGATTGTGACAAGGTACGAAATGGGTAGCAAATTGAATACCTTGACTGTACGAGTATCTTAGGTACTTTACTTTCACACTTCTGCTCAAAAAAGAAGTGTATTGTTTTCAAGGTTCACGTAGGTACTCATGTACTACCTACATGTATTTTCAATACACGATGTATTCTCCAAATTGCGCTAATGTGTCTAAGGGTCGTATTAATCCTGAAAATTCTTCCTTATTATAAATGTATTCTTAGATAGGGTAAATTGCTAGTTACTGGCCATTCTCCAGTAACGGCCATCTTACATAAAAATGAACTCTATGTGCTTACAATTAGAATTCATTTTGGAAGAGACTGATTGACAATTGACATCAGATATCGTTTCAAAATGAATTTTAATTACAAGCACATAGAGTTCATTTTTATAAAAGGTGTCCAGTTACTGGAGAGTGGGCAGTTACTAGCAATTTACCCCATGTATTAAAACAATAATCGCTGGATAAACGTCTAAAACAATACCCGTAAATCACCACAAGAAATTAAAAAAGTTGAACTCCTACAGAATTCGCGAATATATTAGGCAATAAGCTTACCTTTACGGGCTTCGCTAATTTGGGTCCTGCCCACTCGGTTTACCTGAAACAACCGTTATTAGATATTATAGTAGGTAAGGATTAGATGAGATCAGCCACCCATTGAGATTACTTTACGCGAGAGTTAAATAGGGGTTTGTTATAGTGTTGATATTTAAGGATCCATTTTGGTGCAAACACTGCGACTACGAACACTGCTCAGGTTGACATCTTCAAATATTTATCAAACGGGTTACTCAAGTAATTTAAGTCGATAATTGGTCGACATGTTTCGATCCATTTAGAGGAAGGTTGACATCTGGATAGATACGGAATAATTTGAAGGAGAAGAAACATAATTAATTTATTATGTATTTGCAAAAGCACGAACAATAAAGTCCAAACAAAGATTAAAAATGTAATAAGTCCGTTAACAAAACTCTTGTATCATTTGTATAAACAGGTAAAACACAAATTATCTTCAAATATACAAAATCCTACAAAGAAGCTGTACCAGGAACTCATAAATTCAAAGCGTTTCAATTAAACAAACTCTGTAATAAATATCATCAGCACAACACTCCACAAACATAAACAACATTCAAATCGCGATTCACCAGATAAGGAGGCGTATAACATTTTATAAATACTATATCAAATATATTTAGTTGATCCTTCTCGCACTAATGTTTACTACCTAAGTGAGAACGGGATGGCTTGGATTTATATCTTCAATTTCAAATCTAAATGGACCGCAACACAAGTTGTATGTATTCCTTAGATGATTGGGAAAGTTCGGAACTTTGACTTTATACAATTTAAACTTTGTCATAAGAAAACAGATTTGGATTTCATTTGGAAGGGTTATGAGTATCTTCATATCTTGGAATTAAATCACCTGTATCAAATTGTAGATAAATCTCATTTTATAATACTATGGTGGCAAATAGATGTAAGGTCAAACTGGCCACCTCGGCCGTTGGTGAACTAAGTATTTTTTTCTCGTATGTGTCATCTAACATCATAATTGTAATTTAAAGTACATGACTTTCATCATCATCATCAGCCTATGATAGTCCACTGCTGGACGTAGGCCTCTCCTATTAACTATGCGTATAGACGCATTAGGAGGTAAATGCCCACAATCGCCACGCCGGGCAAGCGGATTGGCGATCGCAGTAATGTGTCCACTATGATGACGCTGCTGCCCATTATCAATCTTCAATCAAATATGGTCAGTGACACTCCAATCCCCTAGTCGACTCTTACGACACCCGCAGGAGGAGTTGGGGTGGTGACAAATGTATTCTTTCTGCCGTCACCACACGGCCGACATGACTTACACGGCTTAAAATGAGGTGTTTACGATGTAAAAATCCCGATAGTTGCAACGCTGCTAGAAATAGGAAACTCAAATAATAATACCTCTAAATTATACTACTTAACAATGTCATGATCTCCATGGAAATGTTACACAGGCTGACTTTTTATTCACGGACCAAATTTTAGAAGGTAGATTCTGAGATCATAATGAAGAGCTTTTACTGATGGGGGCGACATCCGATTCGAGAAAATATCTAATATGGTACATTAGACATTTCTGCCATCTCAGGTTTTGGAACATCACATTTTTTTCTCGAATCCGAAATCGGTCCCATGGTAAAAGTTCATCAATCATCATCATCATCATCATCTCAGCCATAAGACGCCCACTGCTGAACATAGGCCTCCCCTCTTGACCTCCACATGTACCGGTTAGATGCGACCTGCATCCAGCGTATCCCGGCGACCTTCATAAGGTCGTCTGTCCATCTTGTGGGTGGACGTCCTACGCTGCGTTTGCCTAGCCGTGGTCTCCACTCGAGCACTTTTCGACCCCATCGACCATCTGCTCTGCGTGCAATGTGGCTTGCCCATTGCCACTTCAGCTTACTAATCCGGAGGGCTATGTCAGTAACTTTAGTTCGCCTATGGATCTCGTCATTTCTGATTCGATCACGCAGAGAAACTCCGAGCATAGCCCTCTCCATAGCTCTTTGAGCGACTCTGAGTTTATAAATAAGGCCGATGGTGAAGGACCACGTTTCGGCGCCGTTAGTCATCACATCAATATGACCTCGGAATTAACGATTAATTAGTGAACGTCTTACGGCTAAATGCTTAATGAACAATCAATAAAATCATAATTAACTTTTTTTTTCGCGACTTCTTGGTTGAAGTTCGACAGTGAAAGTTTCTCGGCGTGACTGTCCCTAGTACCTTGTTCAAGATGGCACCCTGTATAAAAAGACATCGTGGATACGGCCCACATTAAGAATACATCATGTCACCTTGTCGTTAACAAGACAAAGGTCATGCCCTCAACTCCCAGCAGCCACAGATTAACCCTTCCGCGCCCTAAACCTACAAGGGGCACCCTAAATGTACACTTTACTTAAACGACACTTAAACAAGTGAGGCTTAGGACGGTTCGCACCACATCATTATGGTCGGTAAGGTACTTAAAAATGTATGAATGAAATACACAGAAAGATTTCGATTTTTCTATGTACAGTCCGGTTCAAAATTGCATGGACAGTTTATGAATGAATTAATTCATAAATCGTCCATGCAATTCTGAACGCCACTGTACGTAATGATTATTGGTAGTTATGAGAAAATTTACATATTAGAGTAGCTATAAGGAAATAATTTTAGTATAGCCGAAATATCGGGTGCTCGATAGTTGCAATTCACATGGCAAATATCCCATTTTAAGTCAAACTAATTATGGCATATAATCAGACAAAATATAGGTATGGGTTCCACAACAATTGAGCTTATGCACATAGCAATAAATATGTACAAACATCAGTCCCAAGTCAATTCACATGAAATAAACTAAGTTATAGTAATTATCTTTGGTAACAGTGACTTTGCGCCCATTTTAGAGCTCAATCTTCAGTTCGGCGATCGTTTTCTAGTCGTAGTTCATTACAAAATCAATAGGCTTCCAAATACGATAGTGACAATAACTATCTATCCAACATTGTCACAAAGCTTTGCATTTTCCAAATCGCCCCTATGTGAACCTCAAAAAGAGAAAGTTCATTCAACCATATAATTTGATTAGAAAATAGGTACTTAGAGTTAAGTCTGAGCCGTATTGGCTAACTATTAGCTTCTCAAACAACGCCGTACCGGTAAGTAGGTATATTCACGATTAAACGATGCAAGCAAGAAACCGTCATAATCGAGACCTTGAAATCCGAATAAGAGCTAGACTAATAGCATTCTCGCTGACTTCAATAAACTAAAGCACATTTTGTATTAAAGGTGATAAATAAGAAATTGTGTACAAGTGTGAAAGTAAAGCCCAAGACGAAGATTTCATGATTTTTTCATCACACTTGCTGCCTAAGCACGCCATTGTTTGCGCGCGCAGCGGGAGTAATAGAAAAGTGAAATTCCCTAGGGAGTAATAGAAATGTCAGTACGCCATTTAATAATATTATTTCTTAAAATTTTTTGTCGGCATGTGTGATGAAAAACATTGTATGCATCACGGTAGGTAAGCGGAATACTAACTCGAGTCATAAAAGCCCTCCGCCTGACGGCGTCGGGCTTCTAACACTCTCGTTAGTAATTCCGTGCTTACCACCCTTGATGCACAATGTACTATTGTACCGCTCGTGACACACAATGTTTTTCATCGCACCTATTTTGCTTGTTCTCGGTAAGCAACCGGAATAACCATTTGTAAACCGGCTTAGGACGACATGTTAACGTAATTCGAAAGTTTCCCAAACTTCCCCGATAGATGGCGAGATTAATCCGACTTTAACTTGAATAATTTACAAGCGTTACTTTACTTGTTATTAGTGGTTCTCAATGCAAATGGACTCGAAGTTTGCTTGGGGGTGAAACTGCGGTGGCAATTTAGTTTGTGGTCATAAATGTTGTAATATTCAACTACTGGACTATGGAATGGAAAACGGTTTTTATTTGTATGACATTAAGGTTAATATACATATATTCACCAACACATTAAATCAATAAATTAATTCATAACATAACATTTTCTTCGACCAAAGACGGAGTGGCCGAGGTGTGCAGGCTGCCTGCATACCTCGGCCATAGGGAATGCAACCCGGGTACCCGAAAACCCGGGTACCCGGGTACCCGACCATATTTAGGGTCGGGTAAAACCCGGGTTTTCATCTCATACCCGGGTTTTACCCGAAATAAAAAAATATATTGAAAAATGTAAAAGTTAAGTAAAATTTGAAAAATAATGTTACGACCGAAACTCTAACATAAGAGTTAAAGCGTTATGGCACTTATAACTATTTCTATTATCATCTAGCCCTCACTTATTTTACACTTAAATCGCGAAACTTTATATTTTCAAATGCATATCGAACGGGTGAGACATTTCATTTCAACCCTTTTGTTGTCGCCGATAAGAAGATAAACAACAATGACAATGCACATGTTACTAGTTCTACGCTCTTTACTCCTCAGCCCATTGTGGCATTAGTTTGTTAATAATTTACATTTGCACTTGTAGTCAGTGACATTGAGACAGACGACGCGAAGACACATTTCCTATATGGTGTAACTTCATTTGTAATCGCCAACTGAAAACAATGCCGAAGGCGTCGGATATTGTCCGGAGTTGTTCGTGCAAAGTTTGTTTTTAATATGATTTTGAAATTAAATTTTCAATGTTTCAAACGTGAGTTGACATCATCATCTCATAAGACGTCATAAGACGTTCAATGTTGAACATCAGTCTCCCCTGTTGCATCCAGATTCGAGACTCCCGCCCTGCAACCTTCATACTGTCGCATCGCATGTCCATCTTGTGAGTGGAAATCCTACGCTGCACAACTGTAGTCTGCTTACGAGCACTTTTCGACCCCATCGGCTCCTGCTCTCCTGTGGCCAATGTGGCCTGCCTATTGCTATTTCAGCATAATCTGGATGGCTATGTCGGTGACTTTAGTGCAGAGAAACTCCGAACGAGGGACTTTGAGTTTTGAGATGTATCAGAGAGTGAGTGACCCACGTTTCAGCACCGTGGTCATCACTGGTAACCAACATTGATTCAACGTCGACATACCGATAGTCATCACTAATGACCCAAGCAGCGCCCACATCTCCACCGAATTGAAGTCTTTTTCATCGTCCACAAACACTTAGTGGCAAATTATACTCTTCTATCTTTTGCATGATTTGCCGCAGCGTAAGGACACATCCATATCTCCGTCTATGGCTCTATAGATACTATATATGGTCCCTTCAAAATCCATTATATTCGGGAGGCTAGAAGTCATCAAGTATGCGTTCTAAACGGTTCGTGATGATCCTTGAAAACAGTTTATAATCATGACTAACCTTCTTCAAAAGGCTGTTATCACCTTTTTTGAAGAACAGCACCAGATCGCCTTTTTTCATGACTTTCATGCTTTAGGCGTTTTGCCATCGAACAAATTAACGAGCTTCTAGAGGACTTTAAATACCATCGGTCCACCCGCTCTCAGAAGCTCCCTGATTCCGTCGTCGCCTGGCACCTTGTTGTTAACCTGTTTTAGGACCTTCCAATAAAAGGCTTACAATTTACCACCCAGGGCGGTATATTTTACTAGGGATATTAAATTATTTGAATTGAGAGGAAAATAAAAATTTGACACGCCGATTTCACGTCGGTCAAAATCATCGGCGGCGGCGGCGTGGAGAAATCATCGGCGGTGGCGCACATGTCTATTACGGACTGATCTTTTTTATTTAATATTGTGATTTACTGAGATTTTTTATATATAAGTTGTGAAAATTGTTAAATTCGTATTTGCAATTATTATTTTCACAAATAAATGTAAATTCTGTTAATCAAAAGAGCATTTCATTAATAATTACCTTTTAAAACACAGAAGTCAACACTTTATGCTATTTTGTTCGAAGACCGGGTACTACCCGGGTATACCCGGGTATGTAAAATAGCATAAAGTGTTGACTTCTATGTTTTAAAAGGTATTAACCCGGGTATTAACCCGGGTACCAAAAATGGCCGGGTATTGCATTCCCTATGCAGGCATCAGCCGCGAAAGTTGATCACGTGGGTTCGATCCCGACCTCGGACGTTGGTGATCTTGGTCGTTTTTTCTTTGGTAGGTATATGACATCCAATATTTATAAAGTATTAAGTCATCATCATCATCATCAGTCTATGATAGTCCACTGCTGGACGTAGGCCTCTCCTATTAACTATGCATATAGACACATAAGGAGGTAAATGCCCATAATCGCCACGCTGGGCAAGCGGATTGGCGATCGCAGTAATGTGTCCACTATGATGACGCTGCTGCCCATCATCAATCTTTAGTCAAATATGGTCAGTGACACTGCAATCCCTTGGTCGACTCTTACAACACCCGCAGGAGGAGTTGGGGTGGTGACAAATGTATTCTTTCTGCCGTCACCACACGGCCAAAAGCAAAGCATTAAGTGTATTCAAATCAAAATATTAAGTCAATAAATAATTTGATTTGTGTTTTCACGATACGTTCGATATTTTCTTCGGTTTCCGCGAGGATTACACATGAAATAAGACTATAAAAACGAATAAACTCGCGTATATTAATAAAATTTAACTTCATCTAGAGGAAATTTGATAGATCTATATTTCCTCCATTGTCTGTCGCCCGCAGATCACGAACCCTATATAGTGTTCGAACCCCGATTTCTCACTCTTGTTCAATATTTCCTAAATAAAAAAATATGAACGACTTTAGAAATGAAATAACCATGCATTTTAATTTTTCCCGGTTCATTAAATGTAGCCTACCTCATTTGCGATGCAAAAAATAATAAAAAAACATACAATTATTTAACTTATTGCATTATGCTATTTATATGTCATCAACAGCATAAATATGTGTACTAAATATAAAATATTTTTGCTCATGAAACCTAAAACAAATACTCGTTTTACCAATTAAAATAGAATTAAAACATGAATTACAAATTAAACAGTATTCGTTTCATCTATTTACTCGTAAAATGCCAGCTGTGCGTCATTCGAAATTTATAAACATATCTTAAAATTAAATTATGGAAACTGAGTAATAAGTCGTGGCTTCATGTCTGAGGGACGTGACTCTTATGGGGTATTCTTCCTATCACTGCTCTCCAGATCGTCGATCTTTGGCCATATGAATGGTTGCCTGAAGTGAAGTTTGGGTAGTATTTTGTACCACATCCGTCCATCTACTGGAAGCGCGCCCCTACTTCATCGTCAATCGAGACTCCTAGTAATCATGCGTCTTTCTTGCGTGCTTTCGTGATAATTATATACTGTATTTTACAGCGTTCGTGGACTTTATGGTCCATGGTCGAAATTTTATACAGGGTTACTTTTTCACCGATACAATATTTTTTTCCATATCATTGGTATCGATAATATCGATCACATTTTTCAGAAAAAATTAACACATTTTTTTTTATTTATCCGTCATTCAAATGTATCATAATGGGCGCACTAATTACAAGGCGTCAACGGTACGGTATGACGAAGGCGGCGGGGAGGGGCGATCCAACCCGCCACGCCGCGGGAGATGACATTTTAAAGAAACAGTTGACAGTTCGTGCGTTTTGCTAGTTATGCATGTCGATAGATGCGTAATACGTCCACATTTCTTGTTAGATTTGCGGATAAGTTCGCACATTAGTATTTTAGTGTTTATGTTCTAAAGGAATAGTAACTAAAATGCTAGTATTTTATATTTTTTGTAATAGTAGTCACTATTACGTATGTTGATTTATTGTACTGGTAAAAAAGTAACCCTGTACCTTCATCAAAATTTGACATTCACGGCCTGCTCTACAATGAAATTCCTCGACAAAATATATCCGTTCGATTGAATTATCACTATCCTTTCCCCCAGGCACATAACAGAAACGGACAGCTAACATTTATCAGGCAGATATATTTTAAACAAGCTCTAAATGTACAAAACTACCCGAATACAAAATACCACAACCTAAAATTTAAGGGACGTACAAGCCACATTGGTTAATAAGACTAGTTATACACATTAGTTGTATAGTTAATGTTAAAATGTAGATTACATAAAATGTTAACCTCAGTTCACACATAGACAGCAAACGCTGTGAAGGGTTCGAAACGTCGGCAAATGTTTAATACGCGATATAATCCGTTTCCCTATTTTTATATCATTAATAACTTTCGCGCTAACCGATGATTTTTCTCAATCTCTGAAAATTTCCATTAATTTTAGGTAATTTTGAGACTGATCTGCATCAATGTACAGTGGCGTTCCGAATTGCATGGACGATTTATAAATTCATTCATTCATAAACTGTCCATGCAATTTTGAACCCGCCTGTACATTGCTAACGTCAAAAATGGGATCAATTTGTAAAGTTCCACAGACGCTGCAGGTGCTTTAAGACGAACGATCTCTAATCGCGACCGAGCAGTCTTGATCCTCGCCGTAATGAGTTTTCTAATCCGTGCGTTGTTGTCGAACGGCTGAGGAAATTGGAGAAAACCTATAGGATTATGTTATTTAATTAGACTGGAGAATCAAATAGCGATTCTGTGACAGTACTAACAGTATATAATTACTATAAAATAATTCAGGTTTGAATAATGAAATTAAGACCAAAAAACCGAATAGGTACCAATACTATCTATAATAAATGTCTCCTAGTTTAGGAGACATACCTTGATATCGCAACTTATGAGGTTATGAGTGATTTGAAGGTCGTGGTCCTGAATGATAAAAGTGACAATCATACTAAACAATTTACTTTTTCAAGAATTAGGGATTTAATCACGTAAAGTCACGTTAACCCCTCAACTGTGGAGACGACCCGAAACGATTTCTGTCACCAATGTAATTGAAAATTTCAATTTTCTTCTCAAGGTTTATTTTCTAGTAGTACTTTTATGACATACCACATACAAGCGGTTAAGTATTGTCCTGACGTTTGGGGCATGACGATACTCCCGTAGTCGCAGTGAGAAAATGTATCCGCACTTCATCTTAATTATTATTTTTTCAGGGTAATGCAGTACTCACCGCATCCAATGGCTTGAAAATGGATGTGTCAACTTTTTCACCACGATTATATTTGTATATCACTGGATTCTAGGCAAACGAGATTCTTTGTCCCTCATTTTGATTGAAATTCTGATACTTACGCGAAATAAATGATGTAAATTTAACGATTGAGTCCCATTTAAAGCTTGTTCACGAAATAAAGTAGCCATCGTAAAATCAGTCTCTACTGTTACACAATAGTCCCATATAGTTCTAACCGCCATGGGACTGTAAATTCATTACTGAAAAGTCATCAAAATCAAAATAACTTTAGATAATGCTTAATGCAAAAGATCACGCCCAAAAAAGTGTAAACTTCCGAGACGATTTTAACAATGTTAGTCCTGAAATAGCAGTTTATTATAGTATCGCTAGTGTAATTTAGTTAAGACCCATTGGGAAACTAAGTGACCCAAAATGGTAAAATAAGAAGAAACACTACTTAAATCCAGAAGTTTAAATAAAAGTCCATAATTACGGAGAAGATAGGCAAAGAGCCCTTCTTTGTAATAACACCCATACTAAGGTACGGTCTCATACAAAAAAAAGAATTATACAGCAATGGCTACTTTATGTCGTGAACAAGCCTTAACAATAAAATATGAGTTATAATTTATAATCATGAAAGTTTAAACAAAGCATTTGTCATTTAAAAACATGCTGAAAACAAAAAAAAAGTAGTATTTGTTGTTTTTGACACATATCGTAAAATACGTTCGTAGATTTATTTTTACTTTAATACCTACTAATAAATATCAATATTTTGTACTAAAAATGCATGTGAACTCAAGGTTTCAGTTTTTATGTTGGCGATAACACAAAGGTTGTGTTCTAAAAGTGCGAACTGGAATAATTCAAGTTTTTAAGTTTGTTTACATTTTTGTCGTTTTCTACTAGCGCACGGTATAGTTTGACATACTCTTACCGCGACATAGTAATCTTGATCCTCGGCAGTAATAAGTTTCCTAATCTGGCTGGTTACCCGACCTCTATTGCATTGTTGTGGGGCGCGGTAAGGGAAATAAGAGTAATCCAATCTAAATGTCATTAAGGATGGGATGGAAAATCTAGAAAAACGCGGTGGTAAATTTGTTTAGTACAATAAACGAATAGTGCAATGCAACTGGTATTTTTGAATAGAAGTAAAATGTAATAAAATTATGAAATAAAACTATGAAAACGGGAGAACTCGCAAGACCGCGAGAGAAGTCTTGGAATTATAATACAAGTGTGGTGCTATAAGAAAGCTGTTCGAAGTCAGTTTTTTTAATTTTTCGTTTTAAATCGTCAAGTAATATTTAATATAAACGTATTAATAAATACAAAAAACTGAAATACAAACGTAACACAAACCCTATCATATTTTGACAATTCCAGAAATTGCGTTATCATGTTCATCATAACAGGTAAGATCGCACATGGTGCGATTTTATGCGTGTTCTCTCAAAAAAAAATAATTCAATTTGTTTAAGATCATACAACCTAATAATATGTACTTTCCTTATGCGTAACGTAATATTTACATAAAAACCTATTAGCATGTATCGAATCAGAATTCGTGTCGTTGAATTATTAGATTACGACATCGACTTGAGTCAACAGTAAGCTCCTAAATTCTGTTTAAACAAGTATCAAGAATGTAAATCGGTGTCATTAACGGTTCTATACCTCCATGTCAATCCAATTAAATGAAAGTGTAAATAATATTAACATGTATTTTTATTAAAAAAGCCTTCTGAAAAATTTATCACAGCTAATAAGTATTTAAGACATACCTACTCGTACCTACGGTAATTTTTAGTCTTTTGGTGGCATATACAAACAAAGTTTAGTTTTTCAACTAATTTAAGACACCTCAATATTTTATAGGTACACTTTCAATAAATGGGATTTATGTTAAGGTAATTAGTGCATCAAATACAATTTACATGAAATCTCATTAATTATCAGTATTATCACTAATATCGGGTACCTATTAGGCGAATTAAACGCGATTGGCCCGGCACCGGCAGCGTTGTACAATACGCAACAATGGATTTATACAATGACACTTCTGACCCCAATTTCACCACGTTGACAAGTGCTACAATTGTAAATTTACTATTCCTCCAATTGAGGGCGTCTATAGGCAACAATTGCCGCTTACCATCGGAAGGGCCGTGCGTTTGATTGCCACCAACTCAAAATGTAGTGCAGGAACTTTAATAAATTAGCAGTAAATGTGTGTGAGTTTAGTAAAACGTCCACTTTGTCGTTTGCCATAAAGCCGCTTTGTCGGTTTATTCATATGAAGATACAAGTAAATCTCGTCTTTATGGTAAGGTACAATGTGGGAAGTATTACTAAAAACTAACACAAATAACTACCATTTTGCGAAGCTAAATTACAATGGTCACAATAAACACGACAAATTGTAGCAAAATTCCGACATAGCCAAACCTTATGTCAAGATTTCATGAACATTGTAAACCTTGCGACAATTGTCACGTGCTTCGGAAAATGAAAAGTAAAGTTTATTAACGATGTAATAACGTTATAAGTAATAATTTTATGTTGGTGGACCGTCCGATAGTAAGCGGTAGCCGTAGCTCACGGAGGCCTGTGACGTCAGTAACAGTGATACTGTACAATAGGGATGATGACTGTAGTTAAAATAAATTATTTAACATTATGCACGACATAATACATGAAGAAATTATTACTAAGATGTAGGTTGCAGTAGTTTTTACAGAACTTCTATTTAATAAATTGAAAAGAACTTAAAAAAAGAGTACCTAGATCATTTGGCAATACTCAAACGTGACGTCAGTTTTGAGTATTTCATATAAAATTCCATAGTGGTGATCGTTTTGACAGTTCAAAAAAAGATGCTGATTTGCCTATTGTCACAATTGGAATTATGGTGAAATAGGTAGGGCTCTTATTTATTCAGTGGTATTAGTAGACTGGCAGTTGCAAAAGAATTTCAATTTCGAACACGATCGCGACAGATCGCCGAATGGGATTTCTGCGAGAATTTTATTACTTTAATGAGAAATGGCTCGAGCCAAGGACATCTTAGCTTTGACTTAAATATGTTCATAATGCGATAAAGTAAGTAAATAAATAAAGCAACCTTTTTGTATATGACTTGTAGTAAAATAAATCTTCTTTCGTTAAGGGTAGCGTTTAATAGCTTGTTTTTATTACATTCCGTTACATCATGTCAATAAATGCTGAATCCCTCTGCTATTACGTGGAGTGTCATAAAACTCATAAAATGGCTTAGTAACAGTGTGACACAGATTACTAAAGTACCAGTATAGGAGTGATACACTTTAGGTACAATACAGTAGACGTACCTGCCGTGTGGTGACGGCAGTAAGAATACATTTGTCACCACCCCAACTCCTCCTGCAGGTGTCGCAAGAGTCGACTAAGGGATTGAAGTGTCACTGACCACTATTTGATAAAAGATTGATGATGGGCAGCAGCGTCATCATAGTGGACACATTTCTGCGATTGCCAATCCGTTTGCCCAGCGTGGCGATTATGGGCATTTACATCCTAATGCGTTTATACGCATTGTTAATAGGAGACGCCTACGTCCAGCAGTGGACTATCATAGGCTGATGATGATGATGACAGACAGTAGACGTACGACTTTACAAGTATCACCACGAGTGCGTCGCGGTTTCGTCGCTAACAGAAGTGTTTCCTCGTCGGAATCAATTATGTAAGTGACTGTCCAAGGTGCAGATTACTCTTATGCCCCGTCCACGACATTGGTCTAAGGCGACCAGCGGCGAGCGAATCCATGAGTTGGAGCGCGATGCCGATATGGGTACGAGAGGGAGCACCATACGTTTTCCGCTAAGCCGGTCGCCTTATGCCCCGGCCACGACATTGGTCTAAGGCGACCAGCGGCGAGCGAATCCATGAGTTGGAGCGCGATGCCGATACGTATATGGGTACGAGAGGGAGCACCATACGTTTTCCGCTAAGCCGGTCGCCTTAGACCGATGTCGTGGCCGCGGCGTTAGCGATTTTCTACCGAGTACGCGTATTCGGCACGCGCACGCGGCGAAGGAATGATGACTGGCAAGTTAAATCAGCATCTTTTCGAACTGTCAAAACGATCACCAGTATGGAATTTTATATGAAATACACCAAAATGACATCACGTTTGAGTACTGCCAAATTACCTACTCTTTTTAAGTTCTTTTCAATTTATTAAATAGAAGTTCTGTACAAAAAATACTGCAATCTACATCTTAGTGATAATTTCTTCCTGTATTATGTCGTGCATAATGTTAAATTATCACATTACGAAACAAGTGCGAAAAACATGAACACCGAATTTCTTTTTAGCACGTGTCTCGTACGTGAAGTGCAAAAATAAGTATCGAAAGAATTCGTTCATAAATATGTTACGACGTTCTTATTACACAGAATTAGAGTGCACTGGGACATATTTTTGAACGTTTTCGTATACCCCTTATTTTGTCTTCGACTGTACGACGTTTTTTAGTACAGATGCCCCTCCAAAGTTTTGGACCTGACGTAAAATGACACACTTCTCGCACTAGCGCGTAAAAAAGGCACCATATGTACTAAATAATATTTCAATCAAGTTTGGTGTCATGTTTATAAGTATTACGAACGCTGACAATACCTTCAATCTCTACTAACGGCATCAGTAAAAGTCTTTGATAAACAATCCAACTAATAGGTACGGACACCGCGAAAGTTGACTCACTTGACCCAATTAGATAGAAACACTCGCGCTCTCCGCTCTGGAGACAGAACAGCCTAGCTAAGATGCCATTCTGCAATCGTATACGATAAGAGATAAGTCACGTGACCATAATAGGTTAGGTTAGCCTTTAGGTTCGGTTTGTCAGCCTTCGTAGCCTATTCGGCAATTCCTTCATATGTCGGACTATTAAAAAGTGGAATTCTTTACCGGCACATGTGTTTCCGCATACCTATAAGTTGGGACCCTTTAAGCGAAGCGTGAAGAAGCATCTAGCGGGCCAGCAAGGCGGTGGCAACTAACAGGTTACTGATGGTCTCCTGTTCGTTGCCGCCGCGATTTGGGCTCTACTTTTCACTTACGATCAGGTGGAGTGGAGCCACTTTGTTGTGCCAACATAAAAAAAAAAAAAAAAACCCTGCCTACGAAGCTAGAGGTTCCGGGTTCGAATCCTGGCGAGGGCATTATTTGTGTATTTATTTATCACAAATATTTGTTCCTTGGTCGTGGCTATGAATGTATTATTTAAGTGTCTATACGTATCTACTTATTATATATATCGTTGCCTGATATCCACATTACAAGCCTTAATTGAGCTTACTGTGGGACTAGGTTGATTTGTGTACTATACTATAAGCCCACTATTCAAGATTTATTTTTCATATTTTTTGGACTAATGGAATTTTCTTTAATCTGGGTATCTCCAAAAATATTGACTTCAGAAATAAACTAACGTTGTTGCGAAACCACAGTATTTTTAAGATATCTTTTTGATGATACCCCGCACTATATAGGATTACAAAAAAATAAAAAAATCGACCCCCTTTACGTGTCCCCTACACGTGCCGGTTTTTTTTCTATATTTTATTCTACCACTTTATTGGCGTCATCAATATGTATCTAACTATCTATGCCTGTATTAAATTGGGTCAAAATTATTTTCGTTGTCTTATTTTGTGTCCCTAAAAAACGTGACGCAGTGGTGATTTTTGTATGAGACGATATTTTGTTTTCAATTCCTGTTGTATGGATTAAAACCTAGCGTGAAAAAGAAATACAAGTTCACCGGATTTTTTTATATATTGAGTCGAAACAGCAACTAACAGCGTGACAGAGTGGTATGAAACAAGACAACGAAAAGAATTTTGACCCAAATTGCTGATTTCTAGTACCTACTAACGGCCACTGAGAGAGACGTAGGTACATAACAACACTATAAGGGTTCCTTTGTTTGTTTACTACGGAACCCTAAAAATGGTATCTACCACTATTATATTGAGGAATGCATATCAGTTATAAAAATAAAATAGCCTTTATTCAAAACAATACAATCTTGCTTCAATCTTCTTTGTGTTTTATGTCCTTTTTCAAATCGAAAGGAATGTAACATCTAGTCGAGGAGGCCGGAAATTTGAAATGCTACAAGACACGTAGGTAGGTACCTACCGTATAGGGATTCCAAATATTCTAAAGTTTCAGGTATTCGAATAAACCGTTTTTGATTTTGTGGTATTCGAATATTCGAAGTGATTATTGAATTATAATATAAGGGTGATTCTTAAAAAAAGTTCAGCAAAAGAAAATAAAAAAGTTTTTTTTCTTTACTGTTTTTCGCAATGTACATCGAAAGTATATACTTTACTTTACTTTACCAAAAGCATATTTTTGATAAATGTGGACAAGCTTAATACCATTGGAAAAGGCAAAAAAAAATTGCATGTAAACACGGTTGTGAAAATGTATGACACGGACGTGACATATTTGCAATAAATGTTAAAATTGATGTGTTTAAATTCGTAATATCATAATTTATTATGATTAATCAATAAAATATGCCAAAAGCATATTCTTGATGAATCTGGATAAGCTTAATACCATTGGAAAAGGCAAAAAAAACATGTAAACACGGTTGTGACAATGTATGACACGGACGTGACTTTTTCCAATAAATGTTAAAATAAAATTGATGTTATTAAATTCGTAATATCATAATTTATTATGACAAAGCAATAAAATAAAGCAACGAAATGGTTTCATTAACAGTATTTATTTGTATTTTTCTTCAAAACAGTATATAATTATTTAGATATCCCTTTTACAAGGGTCGTCTGAAAAGTTTCTGGTCTGACAATGGAGAATAACTTTTTAAAAAAACCTCCTTGGTACTACAACCTTACTTTTTTCTGATGTTAAATGTCAAAATTGGCGCCATTTTATCGATAAATTTTTTTATAATTACTGATTTCCTGAAACAATACCTACAACATTTCTAATATACCAGATACAAATCTTGGCTCGGAGGACAGAGATTTTCAAGAACGAAGGGGTAATTGGGGCCTATTTTGAAGAGCAAGACGGCAACTACTACTTGGCCTTGTTAAAATCATGGGAGCATCGTAGGGACAATTGTATAGCCTTACAAGTTACAAGGAGCCTATTTGAAAAGTAAATAAAAAATATAACACAAAACGACTTGTTTCTATGTCATATGTCAGGCCAGAAACTTTTCTAATCCATGGGAAAGTGGATAAAATAAAAATGCTCAATAAATAGTGTATACTAAATATTCTAAATCATCTATAATAACAGTTTAAATCCGTAGATTATCTAAATGAAACGAAAATGTCACGACCACGTGTTATATATGTCACAACCACGTACTCAATAAGTCCATGGCCGTGACGTTTTTTTCATATCGTGGTTGTGACGATTTGAGACGTGTTCGATATAACCTAAAAGCTAGCCATGATCTCACAAATCTTAATTAAATATCAGGAACTACACTGTGTGAGGTACATGTTATGTTTCAAGCAATAGTGTGACATTGTTACTTACGTTTAAAAGCCAAACACGGCGTTGACGTGTTAAGGTTGTCCCTTTTTATAAAAAAATACGGAGAAATTTTTCTTGAGACACACACAACGTTTAGTTATTTGCAAATTTGACAACAACACAATGTTGCTGTTCTAAAAAAACATAAAAAGGGTTGCCAATATGAAAGACACTTTTTTACAGAGATCCGTATTTTTATAGTAACGCACACGGTCGTGACACAAAAACTACTCACACATTTTATTCTGATGTAAATCATAAATAGTAATGGTTATTAAGATTTCTATAGTATTATCTTATAAATCAAACATTAATCTTGCATAAATGCTGTAATATTTTGCGTGAGAATTTGACAATTCACCAGAAAAAAATATTATATTTTCGAATTCGGCAATCTCACACAACACGGTCCGTGACATTTTGGGGTTAGCAATTTTTTTTTTATAGCTGGCTAATAACTTTATGGCAAAAATGATGCTCTGACATGATATTAGTGGTAATTTACTACGTGAATTAATACACACTTTATATATTTTCCCACAAAATATATTCGATTCTTACATATCACAGAAAAAAATTTAAGAATAAGAATCACCCATAAACAGTTTAAATTTCGTAAAAATTTCATAAAGCGCTTTCTAATAGAATAATATAATTGTAGTAGAATTCGTATTAAAACTTTGTAATTGTTGCTCTAAAGTGTCTAAAATTTTGACACTTTGACTTTTGATTTTCTATTTGGACATAAAAATATTCGAATATCACATGCGGTATTATTTGACTACAGCTCGTCAGTTGTAATATGAATTAATGTAACCACCAAATGACGATTTTTCAGGAGAGCCCAAAAACGAATTTGACATTTATTGTATCTTTTTCAGTTAATTATCCTATTGAAACGATGTTTATCTTGTTTATTTTATTTTTGAGAGGTATATTTGATAGACAGTTACTAACTACGACCACACTTGTAGTTCAGGAAATGGCTGGTGCTTACCGTAAATATTTTTGAAAAAATATGGAGATACGTTAATAATTTAATGAAAATCATCAAAAGTCGATTTTGTAATTTAGTGTAACTCACAAATTGAAATCGAATTGCTTATGAGCCATACAATACAGATGGCGCTTACAGCATTGACATTTATAAAAATATGGTGCTTACATTAGGAAGGACATTTATTTTGTTCTTACAAATTTGTGCTTACGTTAAAATATTTTCTATTATTTTTTGAAAAAGTTACATACGTTAATAAAAAACGTAGAAACTTAATAAAACAGCAAAGTTTTTGTTAACGTAATCGACATTTTTTTCGGGATATCAATATTTTATATACACCGTTCGATAGAGCAGGAAATTTGCAGTCGAACGGTATACTTAACTCAATTTCGACATTTTGGTGGTTACATTAATTCATATTACAATCGACGAGCTGTGCTATTCTCTTATTCATACATTCGACGCTGCGTTTGTCAGCGAGCTCGACGATGAGACAGCCTTCACTTCGACGTAGAGCGCAGCGCTGCAAAAAACGGTATTCACTAAATAGAATAGCTCGTCGTCGAACTGTAGGCGGTAACTCTCGACGCAGTGTAGTTCCAGCTCACGCCGCATTCGTCGCCGAGCACTAGTGTCGTTTAAAGTGCATTAGTGAATACCATTTTTAGGCTCGACGCTGCCGATGCGCTGACACAGCGCTGATATCAAGGCTGTTTCCTTAGTGAATAACACTGCTGAAGTGAGCCAAATATTCGAATATCCGATTGTTCGTATTGGAAACCCTAGTACCAACGTCGTCGAGTGTGTCTTGTCTAGGTACCACGATATAGGTACTGCTTACATATACAGCTTACTATTCAAGGTGACCACAACATATAGTGCATTTCCGTTGCCTGTAAGGTTTGGGACTTAGAATATTATACATAATAATAAATATCTTGGGAGATCTCACATAAATCGACCTAGTCCCAAGGTAAGTGATGTAGGTAGTAAGCGACGATAAATATTATATTTATACAAATACATAAATATATTGACAAATGAATATTTTTTGTTAAAAGTATATTTATTGATATATTAAAACAGCAAACAATTATATTAATTACAAAACAATTTAAAAAATACAAAAAATTACAACTTAGAACCAACACAAATTACTAAAATTAAATTTACATACAATATACATACACAGCTTATCACATTACAACCCCGTCCCTTGCCGTTTCCGGTGCAAAAGTACCCATAACGCTGGCAGCATTTCCACGCTGGATAGCCAAGGATAACCTTTGCACCAGAAATAAATACACAAATAATGCTCTCGCCGGGATTTGAATCCGGAACCTCTAGCTTCATAGGCAGGCACCAACTAGGCTACGGAGACTAAAACCTTAAAGGTATTGATGCAAACCATTTTATCACGTCTTATAACAATGATGACTATTGGGTCTATATCGGGTGGCATAATGTTTTTATTTCGAAAAATTTGTCGCATAACAACTTTACGCCGAAAAATGAATGGCATAAACATTGTTGCGCATATTTTTGCTATGCCGAAATTGTTAATCCTAACTTGGTTGTTCCTAAATATTGTTTGTCCTAATGATTTTCGTGTCTAATGTATATGTATCGAAAAATTATTGTGCATAATGGTGATGTTCCTACTATTTAATGTTCTAATAGTGATTACCTACCTTTAACTAGCATTTAAAATATTTTTTTATTCCTTATACTTAACTATTACTAAATAATTCGCCCTGTTGTCCAAAGAATTTAAGTTAGCAATTTTGACCTGGGAACCGGTCGACGAAGCCCCGCTGCGCGGGGCTTCTATTTCCGCTCTAAGGGATAAAAGGCACCTAACGAACCTATCCAGGTTAAGGTAGGGGATGTTCAGATTATTTCTTTTTTTGGCTTTGTAAGTATGAGGATGTGTAAACAATTGATTAAAAATACTTAAGTATTTAAAGACTACGCCATTCACTCCGCCCTAGTTTCGAAACCTAACCAATCCACGTCGGTTTTACCCTGGTTTATTACTTGAACATTTTTTTTAACCATTCACCCTGTTGTTCAAATGTTTTGCATGTTGTTATTAAAATGCCTTTTTGAATGAAATTTCGGACATGATAAAAGTAGCCGCAGTGAAAATTGACAGTTCGAGTAGTAGGGAAAACAATATTTATTACAATGAATAGAATAAATATGGTGTAGGTATTTTAAACGTGTATGCGCAAAATTAAGTAGGCTAAACAAGTAGTATGCCATGTAACATTATGCCATACATTCTCGGCCAAAAAATTTTAGGACAATCGACGTTATGCGACACGACAGGCACCCATGACTATTACATCTTGTTACATTTTTTAGATACGATTTTATAACTTTCCAACATTGAAATGGTGGAAAATGTAATAAAACAGTATTATTATTCCACTCGGAGGTGAGTTGAGAAGTCATTTTTGTAACTCAACTAAGTCAGACAATCGACTTGGAAAGAAAAGTTATATTTGAGTTTCACGGCCTTTTAAGGAAGGCGGAAGGTTCCGTATCTCTGAGCGATTAAAGTGGAAGAAACGATCGCTCAGTTAAAATGTAATAAAACGTTTAAACTTATGTACTTTTAGTTGTAGGGCTTAGTGTTATAACTAACGTGAGACTCAGACCGTGTGGTGACGGCATTAAGAATAAATTTGTCACCACCCCAACTCCTCCTGCGGGTGTCGTAAGAGTCGACTAAGGAATCGAAGTGTCACTGACCATCATTTAATAAAAGATTGATGATGGGCAGCAGCGTCATCATAGTGGACACATTACTGCGATCGCCAATCCGCTTGCCCAGCGTGGCGATTATTGGCATTTACCTCCTAATGCGTCTATAATACGCAAAGTTAATAGGAGAGGTCTACGTCCAGCAGTGGACTATCATAGGCTGATGTGATGATGAGACTCAAACATATTAAAGAAGCAGTCAGTACGCGTCGGGCTTTGACTTTGGTGCTCTCCGGACGAGGACCATGGGTCGAAACATGTAGAGCAATCATCGACTTAAATATGTGAGTAACGCGGTTCGTTTATATTTTATGTAGGGCTTAGTATTCGACAACTTGATGATGTACTACTACGAATGCGATTCAGTTTAGGTTCAGGGAAAGGGACAGTGATATACGACTCGTATAGTGTTGTCCCTTTCTCTCGATTTAAACTGAACCGCATTAGTACGTCATTGTAACCCAGGGGGGTTCGATATTATTATGTAGGCAGCAGCGTCATCGTAGTGGGCATACTTGCGTTCGCCAATCCGCTTGCCCAGCGTGGCGATTATTGGGCATTACCTGATAATACGCGCTTATAAATGCCTCAGGTAATAGGGGACGTAGTATACTCAGTCAATTGTTTTTTTTTTTATAATTTGATTTATAAATGCGCTGCGTGGTGACGGCAGTAAGAGTACACTTATCACCACCCTAAATTGACCATAGTTATATTAGTTATACAGAAAACGACCAACTTCGATTTTTGTCAATGCAGAATGCGACTAAACTCAATGTGTTAAATGTTTTTTGTCAAAAAATCGAAGTTGGTCATTTTCTGTATAACTATGGTCAATTGTGATGTCGTGTCGTAAGAGTGAGACTAAGGGATTGAAGTGTCGCTGATCATTTATTGATTGAAGATTGATGATGGGCAGCAGCGTCATCATAGTGGACACACTACTGCGTTCGTCAACCCGCTTTCCAATGTGGCGTTTACGGGCATTTACCTCCTGAATGCGTCTATACGCATAGTTCATAGAAGAGGCCCACGAGCTATGTCCAGCAGTGGACTGAGAGAGGCTGATGACTTTAGCATAGTTTCCGGATGTTCTAAGGTTCTAATAAATTGAAAAGCCCGGGGGTGACGATGCGAAAAGCATTCTTCCCAGCGATAACAAAAAGATCATATCTGTCGAGACCGTATGAAAGATAGCCATAGTTTTTATTTTATTGCCGCTGTAGGAAGTAATTTGCAAGGAATTCTGAAATGAGCCATAAAATGAATGAAAGATAGGCTGGACAACTACATTCTACATTGCTTCTGTGATTATTGTTTGTTCGTCGTTATCGTATCGTTATAATAGATATTACTACTACTACTAGGTACTAGGTACTTGCATACAAGTGCGAAAGTGAGTAGTACGATAAACAATGACCACCATTAGCTATCTGGGGGGTTACGATGACGTACTATTTATATTTAGGTAGATGTAGTGAGAAATGACTTGCCTTCGGAAACGTTCGTCAACGTCATGCTGTTTCAGTCTATCTCACTGAGACTGACAGTAATAGCTGTCATGCTACTTCAGTCAGACTCGGTGACACTGCCTGAAACAGCATGTGTTTACGAACGTTTCCGAAGGCAAGTAATTTCTCACTACACCTGTATATTAAATCAAATTTTACAAATTTATGTTTCGTTTATAATTAATGCATGTTAGCTGTAAGATGTTACAAATATTATTTAAAAAAACAAGTCCCGCTGAGTTTCTCGCCGGATTCTTCTCAGGCAGTGGTGTAGGGTTAGAACCGAAAGTAGCTTTTTTTTCTCTCATTCGCTATTTATATAGTTTAACGATTCAAAAGCGCTCGTTGCTGGGCCTAATTGAATACAGAATATTTTTTGACTTTTTTTTTGACTTTGACTTTTGACTAATGCGGTTTAGTTTAGGTTCAGGGAAAGGGACAGAAATATACGACTCGTATAGCCTCAACGTTCGTATTTAATCATTCAATCATATTACAAACATTAAAAACTCATCAAACACGTTAATAATTAACATTTAGGTAATATAATATGTATTGGGTTTTAAATCCACCAGACTTTAAAGGCTGTAGGATACTAAACTAAACAATTGGAATAAAATCAAATAGTATAAATCTATGGCAGTGAAGACAAAGTTATAAATAGGTATTCAAATTAGCATTATTCAAATTAACTAGTTTCGTTATTTCTCGCATGAGATGAGAAAATTCAGTAGTTTGTATAAAATTTAAGTGAAATCAAAATCTAACTTGAAATATCACATGCGATAAAATTCGTCGAATTATACATATCATCGCCTACGCTTGGTACTCACTACAAGCCTTAATTGAGGTTACCGTGGGACTAGGTCGATTTGTATAAGATGTTCCAAGATATTTATCCATTAAATATATGTAATATAAAGTCCATTTCAAATACGAAGGCCCGATCCCGCTTGACAAAGTCATTAGGCGTCAGCAATAGGATCAGTGATAACAAAAGAAATCTGGCCAGACCCTTTTGCGGCGTGATATTTGTTGTATACATCCGTATACCACACGTGCCAATTTGTAGTGGACCAATTAAATGACAAAAGTTTCGAGTGGCATCGGGCCTTCGTATTTGAAATGGACTATATACTTAAATTCATAGACAACCACGACCAAGGAGCAAATGTGTATATAATCGCTGCTGATGATGATACTTGCCAGCACGCTATTGATTTTAAACCACTTCACATACGAATCTATTAAAACTCAGCAATAAAATCGTTCATAAAATCGAACGCATAAAAATAAAACTTTCGTCTCTGAATAAAGAAATTCTGAGCTAAGGAAAGGCTGATGAAGTAAAATGAACAAGACTTTCTCCAGTAAAAGTCATTCATTTAGTTCATCAATACAAAGAGAAAATGCATTTGAATTGCATTCCTGTTTTCTCGTAATTATATAAGAGAAATGTGCTGTAAAAATAATAGGAATGGCTTCGTTGCTATTAATTAAATGCACGATTTAATTAAATTTCATGTCAAAGCACTATGTTAGCGAGATGTTGTTTAAAAATTTGCTACCTATATTTCTTATCTCCTAAACCTAGTTAAAAAGTTCAGATGAATGCCATTAAATAGAAAAAAAATACACAAATAGGTACGTGCCGCGCGCGCGACGCGTTAAGGTGCGGTTAAATTAAAAGAGCATTCGCTGTTCTAACCTCCCACTCTACGAAATTCGATCGGTATACAAAACGTGATTGATTGATTTCTTAGAACGGGCGCTAGAACAGCGAATGCTCTTTTGGTTTAAACGCACCTTTAGGTTAGCACGAACTGGCACGAACTCAGTACAGATGTAGTGCAAAATCCTTTCTCTTCGGCTTTTCACCGAAACGCCCGAATTGATCTCCCTGTCTCAGTTAGCTTCAGTGCATTATATAACTGAAGTTCATTGTGACAGCAATATGGATTCGGATGTCTACGTAAAAAGCCGAAGAGAAAGGATTTTGCACTACATCTGTTCCTAAGATACTTGATATTGGAGACCTAAATGACGAGGAGTGACCCGAGTGACTAAATACACGTGAGTTTAACCGATTAATTATATTTATATTAAAATATTTTGTGTCTCATTATCCATAGACGAAGAATCATTATAATCAATCGGGTTCTTATAAAATAATCAAACTTTTTATTTCGTATTGAATCTTCTCAGTTCACAGATCATCGGATATGCAAATACGAGTCCCCTACTACGTGAACTCCAAATTACAATGAGTATAGTCGCCATCAGATACAGGGTGTAAATCTAATACAGGCGAAGCTTTTAACGGGTGTTAGTTTAGGACATAACAAAAACATTTAGATAACTTTTACTTGAAATTAGAGCAACTAGTAAGGGTCACGGTCCATACAAAGTTGAGAAAAATTGTTCGCTGCGAGTTACAGTTTTGTAATTTTAACCAGAGCTAGAGGGTCTCAAAATAGTTGTTTTTAGATGTGGAGGGAAAACCAATTCCCCCCCTGAGCGCGGGGGGAGGGGGGTGAATGTGCATGCGGAAGGGTTGCATTTAATATTTTTTTACTAATTAATAAGGTCTACTATGCGTTGTTTGGTATCATTTTCGTGTAAAACGGACCTGAAAAACCCATTTTTTATCATAAACATGAGCAATTTCATATAAAAATGTAGATTTTTGGAGTAATGGTAAAAAAGTTACCTTTTTTATTTTAATTTAAGCGTCATATAAGTATTAAAAAACAAACTTATCCAATTTAAAAAAATAGTGTAAGATAGCATATTTATTGCAGATTTTAAAAATGTACACATTTTGTAGTCATTCATACAAAAATTCACTGAAAAAAAATTACCTTACGCGTACCTCCAATATAAACCTTCGCGTAACCTCAAAATAGAGACTTTTGTGCCGGCAACTGCTCATAGATTATATATATTTTTGTACTTACATCTTATTGTTCATATTACAATTCTAAATATTTATTGATATGAAAGTAAATTGAATATTTTCTGATCTTCTTTTTTTAAATAACCTAAGATTATTAAGAATTTTATTTGTTCAGATTCTATTTTTAGATTTTATCGATTATTGTTTACCGCGTGTATATTTTATATCTGGTCTATCTGATCACATGTATGATATATAGTATCTGATTATATGAATCGAAATGGATAATCATTTTTACAAGTGTTATTAGGTAATGATCTCATTACCAAAGACGATAAAGGTAATTTTCACTAACCGAGACTAAGAAACTAACCCAGTTCACCCACGTTAAAAGTTTATATCATATGGGATTTGACAATCAATTGTTAAACGTTTACTTCATAAATCATCATTATTACTATATCAGCCGAAAGACGTCCACTGCTGAACATAGGCCTCCCCCAAAGATTGCCACAATGAACGGTCCTGCGCCACTCGCATCCAGCGGACTCCTGAGACCTTCACTGTCCACCTTGTGGGGGGCCTACCCACGCTGTGCCTTCCACCTGCGAGGCCGCCGCATTGGCCATCGGTTCTACGTGCAATGTGCCCCGCCCACTGCCACTTTAGTTCAGTGATTCGGACAGCTATGGAGCTAAAGTTTGGTTCTGCTGCGGATCGTCTCATTTCTAATACGACCTCGCAGAGAGACTCCCACCATAGCCCTCTCCATTGCCCTGTGGTTGACTTTAAGCTTTCTTATGAGGCCCATTCTAAGCGACAACGTTTCGGTACCGTATGTCATCACTCTTTTAAATCTTTGATCAGTGTGTGTTGCCACACTGATCAAATACTTTTGTCTTCAAGAACTACGGAATATTGGACGAAAAGATGTGTCGTAGCTTCCCAAACGCTGCCCAACCTAGTCGGATTCAATGATTAACATCTTACTCAAAGTTGGACCTACCTAACTGGGTACTTAGTTTGTCCTAGGTATATTATAGTCGTCTACACCTTCGAGTTTAGTCTCCGATTTTAACGGGAGTTTTCGTCTTATCCATATTCATCCTAAGACGAACTTGCTCGAAGGCGCTACTGAGATTAGCGAGCATCGTACTGAAATCTTCCAAGGTCTCAGCCAAGACCACCGTATCATCAGCGAATCGAAGGTGAGTGAGGTACTCGATGTTGATACTCACCTTCTCCAGTCTAGTCTTAAAGACATCTTCCAGTGCAGCGGTAAACAGATTAGGGGAGATGACACCTCCTTGCCTGACTCCCCGCTGCAGTATAATATGCTTCAAGCTCTGGTCTTGGAGTCGGATTGACATAGTGGCGCTTTCGTACAAACACCCCAACATTTCGACATAGCGATAGTCTACTTGGTACCGTTAAAGAGACTGTAGTACTGCCCAGAGTTTCGATCAAATCGAAGGCCTTGGGGGTTTCCATGACGTACTAATGCGATTCAGTTTAGGTTCTGGAAAAGGGCAGTGATACATGACTCGTACAGCCGTGTCCCTTTCTCTCGACCTAAATTAAACCGCATTAGTACGTCATGGAAACCCCCCCCCCCCCCCTTATCGTAGTCCACAAACGCTAAACGCTAAACAGAGGGGCAGGTTATACCTTTTCCTCGGTCTTCTGTATAACATTTACGAAACGCCAATTCGGATACCGGCTTGTTCGGCAGGCTGGAAGTCATCAAGCCTGCGTGCAAGACGATTCGTAATGACTCTTGAAAACATCTTATAAATATAGCTCGGAAGTGAGATGGATCGGTAGTTCTTCAATAAGTCGTTGTCATCTTTTTTGAAGAACAGTACCACCACTCTTCTGTTCCATGCCTAAGTCGTTCTCCCTTCTGGAGTTGAACAACTTCTGAAGGGCCATAAGGATTGATTTACCACCTGGCTTCAGATGCTCACTGCTCAGCTATAATTCCGTCTTCCCCAGACGCCCTGTTATTTTTGAGCTATTCAAGAGCCATTCTAATATCACATAGGCTGATGTCCGGGATATCCTCTGTATAGTGCCGGGTCAGTCACTTAAGTACTTCATAAGTTATCAATTATCAAATTCCGTGTGAAATAAACGTTTAACCCGGGTTGCTTGGTTAACCCAGGTTGATGCAATTTGCCCTAACAGACATTATGGAGTATTTTGTTTACGCAAAATCGCTAAATTCCCGCAGTAGAAACGTACTGTCAACAATTAAGTCAAAGCAACGTCCCTTTTTTATTCGAGGTACGCGACAGGTGCAATTTTTTTACAACTTATTTTTATATGGAAGGTTCCAAAAAGTATATATTTTTAAAAACTACAATAAATATGCTATTTTGTACTATTTTTTCATTGACATGTATTTATTTGATAATACTTATATAATGCAACAATCAAAATAATAAAATAAGTAAAAAAAGTTTTAAGTTAAACGGTTTTTATTGCACCAAAAACTAGAAAATAAAAATTTATTGTATCTAACCGTAGATGCTACTTTCTGTAGATTACTCACGTGAAACTATTATCACTGTAGTCTTCCCAAGTCGGATGCTGAAAGCTACGTTTAGCCTCTATGTCAGTGGATTAAGCGTTACCTAATCGGAAACATTTACCAAACTAAAATAAAAACGTGGGGCGTACGTAATTGTGATTAAGTCACTATAGTTATTTAAGAACACACATAGAAATCAAGACAGGAATAGTGTAATAAGTTTTGTTCTGGCCTTGATAAAAGCTATTTAACTGTGTAGAAGTGATGGAACAGATGGATGATTAATTGCAAAATTAAAGCTACAATTACATATTTTGAACTTGTACGTTTCTTTATAATAACGCCCCACGTTTTTATTTTAGTTTGGTAAAAGTTTCCGATTAGGTAACGCTTAATCCACTGACATAGAGGCTAAACGTAGCTTTCAGCATCCGACTTGGGAAGACTACAGTGATAATAGTTTCACGTGAGTAATCTACAGAAAGTAGCATCTACGGTTAGATACAATAAATTTTTATTTTCTAGTTTTTGGTGCAATAAAAACCGTTTAACTTAAAACTTTTTTTACTTATTTTATTTTCAAGTTTTTAGTGCAATTGTTAAGATAATTTCCGATACTATACCTACTTATTCTAGATCAAAAATGTTGTTTATAATATGTAATACAAATTATGCATGCTAAGTAGCGCTTATACTCTCGCGCTTTCATCAGTCATCACGAATCACGACACATATGTAAACGTAATGGACATTATTTTATGTGTAACGGAAGGCGAATCCCTACTGAATAGATATTTTTAGAAATCCGACACTAAAAAAAAATGTTATTAAATATCTCGATCGACAAATGAAAACCAAAGGCTGGGCGTGGTTAATGTAAGCTTGAATGCCCGAAGTGTCTCAAATGGACGTGTTATTCATACAGTACCTGACAATAAGGAATATATCAATCGATTTGGTTTATTGAAAAAACCAAGTTAAAATTTGTATATTGTACACGTCATACAAGTCGAATTGGAGACTATAAAATATAAACTCATTCTCTCAGACCAACCGGAGGACCGCAGGTCTGACGGAAAGTCCGACGCGAACCGAGAGCCATAAGAGTCAATCCGTGCAATGTATCAACCGGAGGGCCATAGGCCCGATGGCACTATGGCACGCACTACGTAAATCCGAGAGACTCACACTCCCTGTCTATCAACTGGAGGACCACAGGTCCGAGTGCACGCCCTACGCAAACCACCTGCGCTGTCAGCCTATCAATCGGAGGGCCGCAGGCCCAACGGCACGCCCTACGCGAACCCGAGCGGTATACTCATACTTTCTGTCTCATCAACCGGATGACTGCACGTCCAACGGCTCGCCCTACGCGAATCACTCACGCTGTCACTCTATCAGCTGGAGAGCCACAGGCCCAACGGCTCGTTCTAAGCGAATCACTCACGCTGTCACTCTATCAGCTGGAGGGCTGCAGGCCCGACAGCCCGCCCTACGCGATTCACTCACGCTGTTACTCTATCAGTTGGTGGGCCGCAGGCCCGACGGCTCTCCCTACGCGATCCACTCACGCTGTCACTATATCAGCTGGAGGGCCGCAGGCCCGACGGCTCGCCCTATGCGATTCACTCACGCTGTCACTCTATCAGCTGGAGAGCCGCAGGCCCGACGGCTCTCCCTACGCTATCCACTCACGCTGTCACTCTATCAGCGGGAGGGCCGCAGACCCGACGGCTCGCCCTATACGATCCACTCACGCTGTCAGCCTACTAGCTGGAGGGCCGCAGGCCCGACAGCTCGCCCTGCGCGATTCACTCACGCTGTCACTCTATCAGCTGGAGGGCCGCAGGCCCGACGGCTCTTTCTACACGATCCACTCACGCTGTCACTATATCAGCTGGAGGGCCGCAGGCCCGACGGCTCGCCCTATGCGATTCACTCACGGTGTCACTCTATCAGCTGGAGAGCCGCAGGCCCGACGGCTCTCCCTACGCTATCTACTCACGCTGTCACTCTATCAGCTGGAGGGCCGCAGGCCCGACGGCTCGCCCTACGCGATTCACTCACGCTGTCACTCTATCAGTTGGAGGGCCGCAGGCCCGACGGCTCTCCTTACGCGATTCACTCACGCTATTACTCTATCAGCTGGAGGGCCGTAGGCCCGACGGATCACCCTACGCGAATCACTCACGCTGTCACTCTATCAGCTGGAGGGCCGCAGGCCTGACGGCCCGCCTTACGCGAATCACTTACGCTGTGAGTCTATCAGCTGGAGGGCCGCAGGCCCGACGGCCCGCCCTACGCGAACCACTCAGGCTGTGAGTCTATCAGCCGGAGGGCCGCAGGCTTCCCCTACGCGATTCACTCACGCTGTCACTCTATCAGTTGGAGGGCCGCAGGCCCGACGGCTCTCCCTACGCGATTCACTCACGCTATTACTCTATCAGCTGGAGAGCCGCAGGCCCGACGGCTCGCCCTACGCGAATCATTCACGCTGTCACTCTATCAGTCGTGACCCTATGAGTCTATGAGTCGGCGGGCTGCAGTAATGACATACGGTACTAAACCGCGGTCGCTTACAATGGGCCTCATTAGAAGGCTCCAAGTCACCCAAAGGGCAATGGAGAGGCCTATGCTAAGAGTCGCTCTGCGAGATCGGATTAGAAATCAGACCAGCAGAACCAAAGTAACCAATATAGCTCTTTATATCGCTAAACTGATGTGGGCGGGGCTTGTCGCGCGTGTACCGGAAGGCGCAGCGTGGACGCGCATAAGGTGGACTCATGACCTGGTGAAGGTCGCTGGATGCGGGTGGCACAGGGCCGGTTCTTGTGGTAATCTTTGTGGTTGGTCTATATTCACCAGTGAACGCCTTTCGGCTGATATGATGATGATGATGGTAATTAAATCCGTATGTTTCTGCCTAATGTCTAAAGCAGTACTTCAAAATCTACATATCGCTAAACCTAGCGGTTGTGGCAGGCAGTTACACTGGAGTATCAGATTTGAGGAGTTGAACATTAGTATTAAATTCGTATGTTTTTACTTCATATCAAAAGAACTTCTTTAAAATCAAGATATCGATAAAAGATAATCTTTGCGGTTATTCTAGGCAGTACTGCAGCATCAGGAGTGAGGAGTTGGAAGTCAAGATTAGGCTGTTAGTATTTGATTATGCCAAACATGCTATACTTTCATTTTCACGTGTCTAACACTCTCGGTTAAGGTAAACAGTACGTCTGCAGCATCAGGCTTTGAGGATACAAGGATACAGATATTATAATATTGCATTGTCATGGGGACTTGATAAGAGTTCCAAATTTTATTGATTTCGGTGCAGTAGAAGTGGTCGAAAAATCGATCACAAGACTTGAAGCATCGACGACAGTTGATACGCAGTGAAGTTAATAAAAACCGTTTAAAAACGGTGATTATTTTACCTTTATACCAATAATTCTTTTTTTATATATGAAAATCCTCATGTTTATTATCAAAAATGAATTCCCCGTGTCTGTTTTATATGAAAATGATACCAAACAATGAATAGTAGGCCTAAATATTAGACGAAAAAAATTTAAAGATAACCCTTCCGTTTGCACATTCACCCCCCTCCCCCCTCGTTCAGGGGGGGAATTGGTTTTCCCTCCACATCTAAAAATTTTTATTTTTACACCCTCTAGCTCTGGTAAAAATTACAAAACTGTAACTCACAGCGCACAATTTTTTCCATTTGGACCTCTACTAAACACACTGAAGTTAAACGCTCATTGACGGCTAATTTCAAAATCAACATAACTGTCATATCAATGATAACACATGTTCGTACCTACATTGCTGCTCCGAAAATCTTAAAAAAATCTGTGGGGTCGAAATTAAGAGTAATTAAAAGAAACCTCGTAATCCATGATGACACTGATCAATTGACTGAACTTGCCTGGTTTAATTGATCGCCCGTATTAGACTTATACGCGATATATCACCATCAGGTAACAAAAAAGGAATGTTTCATACAAACATTTTGTGACATTTTGGGAAATGTGGTCGATCTTGCTCAGAATCATTGACTCTACCAGCCTACCAATTTTTATCAAAATCTAAAACGTGATCCAAAGGTACAAACTTATTAAGAAATTTTCAAATTTCTCTTGTCGATAACTCGAAACTCGCTTGCGGTGGGATCAGTGCCTTAGGCCGCAGCTCCACTGAGGCGGAGAGGAGCGGAGATGTACAAAATTGGCCAATGAGACCGCATGACAGTGTTTCGAATTTTGAATTTGAAGAATGTAATTGGTCAATTTTGCACATCTCCGCTCCTCTCCGCCTCAGTGGAGCCGCACCCTTAGTAATGGCTTTTCCTTCATGCATGCATTTTTCATTCCATGCACGAAATCTTCCGGATTTTGCGGACATAGATGTTGAAAGCTTCGATATTTTGAAACTTTTAACGACACGGTTCGAACTGGGATTTATTTTCATGTTACTTGGAAGTTTTAATAATGTGAACGGCATGCAACCAGTGCCAGGAAATGTACCGTTTGTGAAGTTTTGCTAAAATACAACTAAATTGCAAGTTATTGGTTAAATTAAGGTATCTACATAAAGATATATGATACCTTACTATAATTATATATCCCCTCTCAAAATGTAGGTGCTAGATCGAGAGTTACATAACATATGTATTATTTTTTATATATTTTGGCACTGGATACGTATCTTAAGATATATTAATATTTTATTTATCGCTGCTTACGTGTGTTACGGCTTTCAGTTTTGATTATCTATTGTTACCTCATTGTTACGAATGTTATGATTACGAAACTAAGTAAACATAGTTTCTGAGGCCTTTCGCCTTTCCAAACACGACTATTTAATATAATGTAGAATACGAGGGTAAGTCAGAAACTATATCACATCATATCATCGGCCATTCCAATGCTGGACGTAGGTAGTCCTTTCCCATTAAGTCCGCGTATCGACGCATTAGGAGGTAAACATCCATAATCGCCACGCTGAGCAAACGGATTGGCGCGCAACGTTTGTGACCACTGGGTAGTGTTATGTGCCAGTGAAATACAATCACTTTCTTCATTGCATTTCTACTAGCATGTCATTGCTCTCACCTTTCTCTTCAAAATGGACCAGATACAAAGTCCGAAATTCACTGCACTTAATTTTTTGTTCTTACGAGCTTTACGAGTATAAACCAAAACTCAGTTTCTTTCTTATGTTTGCGGTCTACAATCCAAATGTTTGCGTGCCTAAAGGTGCGCTTAAACCAAAAGAGCATTCGCTGTTCTAGCGCCCGCTCTACGAAATCAACCAATTACGTTTTGTGTACCGATCGAATTTCGTAGAGTGGGAGGTTAGAACAGCGAATGCTCTTTTAGTTTGAACGCACCTTAAGACTTCATTGCAGTGTCCAAAACATATTTCCGATAGTACGCCCCTATTACTTTGACACCAGACTTAAAATAATCTACTTGGTATCATATCGTTCAACCTGTAATGATGCTGCTGCTCGTCATCAGTTTTCTATAAACTTACGTTTAGAAACATTCCAACCCGTTAGTCGATTCTTATGACACCCACGGGAACAGTTGGGGTGGTGGCAAAAAATGTATTCTTACTGCCACCACCACCATCATGTATTCTTATTCTGACACCACGTGATATCAAAACCTACAAATACGGCAAGTCGTAGATCTGCGGCCCTACCGCGAACTCCGAAGGTTCATCTCGTTTCGGGAATCTGTCTCTGTCACTCTAATGACGCCTTCGTTGGTGTGACAGAGACAAATCCACGTAATATGCGAACTTCGGATTTCGCGCTAGTACAACTGTCTCTGCATTATATATTGCTTATATCTTCACCAAGCTTTTGCACCTCTTGTCCATTACACCGCATACTCACAAAGTGCAAACATAACTTTAGTTGAATACGCAGTCAATATCAATATCAAGTGATATATCAATCATTTGACATCCAAAAGAGGTCATTATTAACGTTAGAATACCCGTAATCATGCAAAAATAACGTCAAAACTATAAATCAACCTCATTTACATAGCATAATTTGGGAATACATACCTACTCGTATTTGCCTTAATTTCAATAATATTTGCTTAAGCAAACATTTTAGCCGCTCGATGAGCTCGTATTAAACTCGTAAATCATCGTTATCTTGATTAATTAATGTGAATACCTAATGCGAAATTTCTGGCAATCATTATCAATATTTTTCAGAAAAGTCATGTAATATAATAAATAATAAATATCTTGGGACATCTTACACAAATCGACCTAGTCCCACGGTAAGCTCAATTAAGGCTTGTGATGTGGGTACCAGGCGACGATATATATAATACATAGATACTTAAATACATAGACAGCCATGACCAAGGAACAAATATTTGTGATAAATAAATACACAAAGAATGCCCTCGCCGGGATTCGAACCCGGAACCTCCAGCTTCGTAGGCAGGGTCACTACCAAGTCAACTAGGCTACTCACGAGCTGCGACTAAAAACCATTGTTCCAGCAGTGGACACGGAAAACCTAGTGATCACGGTAATATTTTAAATAAATCTGTCTGAGAAATGTTAGCTACCTTTTCCTTTTATCTGAGAAAAAAGATAGTGATAATTTTATCTGATGGATATGTTTACATAACAGGTTGTTTCATAAAAATGTAACGGGTCATTATTTTTTTTTTGTCTGTTATTGCCATGGTTCCGGTCACCGGCATAATTTTGTATAAAACCAACGTGACTTAGGTGACCGTAAACATGGCAATAACACACGAAAAAGTTAATTCGCCCAACTATGTACGTCACCAACTAAGCAATTAATGATTGATGCTTAGACCCTAAAGAAAAATCCCATACCATTACAGCCCTAAAGTATAACGTCTAACCTCCTCATTCATAAACGTCTCCTAATTTAGTAAGGTATTGTTTGTCCCTTTCGATCTTATAGATATATTGATAAGACCAACTGGGACAAACAATACTTATCAGCTTGCTAAGTAAGGAGACTTTGATGAATAAGCGCGAATGCTTAGAACGTAAAGAAAAGTCCCATACCATTACAGCCCTAAAGAGCACCGTCTAAAGTCCTGGAATAGCCGGAGATTCTCCGACGTGTCTTGTATCACAAACTGACGTATTTATATTGCATTTTCTGCAAATGGTTTTTGTTAAAAGCATCTATTACAATTGAAATGTCTGGAGCTAAATCTATTTCGTTGCGACTCGGGCGAAGCTGCCGCCTTGAGAAGATTGTTTTGATTTATACGAAAGGATTTGTGAGGAATTTTAAATTTATTTTCGTTAAGATTTTTTTACCAAAAAAGTTTGTTGACGATTTAGTTTATGGACATAAACATAATTTTTTATAAGGGTATTAGTTTGGGCCAGCTAGTCTCTTCCAGCAACAAGCAGGAGAGGGAAGTTGGACGCCGTGTTGAAAATGCCTGGTTGAGCTACTGGTCCATGAAGGAGCTACTGAAGAGCGATCTTCCAATGTCACTAAAGCGCAAAATCGTCGACATGTGTATCCTGTTCGTCATAACCTACAATGCCTAAACATGGTCACTCACCGAAAGCCAGAAGCCTACATGGTTTGCCAGCGAGCAATGGGCGGAGCATTTTAGGCGTAACGAGGATGGATCGCATACTACAGAGATCGGAACACTAAGCTACGCCCAGGCTAAAGTGCGCGCAAGCCAGGCGGAGATGGGACGACCTGGATGACCCCAATAATTGGCGAGACTTGGCACAAAAACCGGGAGCTGGGGAGATCTGAGGGAGAGGCTTTTTCCCAGCAGTTGGACAACCCTCACAGGCTAAAATTTTACAGTTGTATCACGACCATGTTAAGGGTTTACAGGAAGTACAAGTCCAAAATTTTGATGCTTACTTGTGAAGAAAGGGCTACTTTATATGCTCATATAAAAATATAGAAAATTAAGCGTTGTAACTGTTGTGTTTTTTCCCTATCATCTGTGAGAAGTTCAACTGCGTATAACACATCTGTGTCAAACGGCCAGATATCCGGACCAGCAGTGTAGTCTTAGTTACAAGCTCCCGTTTTTACTCTTTGGGCACGGAACCATAAAAAATGCAAATAAAAGCATGGTACCATATGGGAGAGTTATTAACGAGGAATAGGTAATGTATGCATAAAGGATAAAGCTTTTTATGAAATGGAATGGACGTTTTTGTTATCTGACTCGTATTTAATCATAATTTTAATGTCGCATATGTCACATGAAATTATAAAAGATTTCTTATATTTTGATCCGTCAATTCAACTTTTAGATAAGAAGGATAAAGGATTTACAGGTACGAGTAGGTATAAATAATCTTTAATAACTTAATCTTATTTCGTTTCATCCCACGGCAGAATCGTCAATAAAGTCGATTCTACTATTAAGAACGTCCCTAATTTGTATATTTCAAACAAATTGCAAACTTTATTATTATGGAATCCAAAATACCTACATGTTTTCTTCCTAAACATTATGTTAATGTTCACATTAGATTGGGACAGGGAAAGTTAAGTGACAAAGCCGTTAGCTACCCATATGTACCTTTTTGCGTTCCATTCAACCCAAATATATCGATTAATACATACGTGGAACTATCCTGACCTGTCATTACCACAACCGAATTCTCATTCAAACGTGATCTCCGAATACACATGGACATTCAGACCGTTGAGAGCGCATTGTCACTGGTTTGCTAAAAGCTTGGTAAGCTATACGAATGGTCTAAGGCCTTTGTAAGATCACAATGGTACAATAGAAGCCAGGGACCAGGGATATTTCTTATTTCGACCCTCCGTCTTTGTCGTTGCTAATAGTTAAGTGAAACGGAGCGGTGAATGCCTGAAATGGAACGTCTTGAATTACAGATGTAGATTGTAGGCACATATTATTTATGTACTGAAACTGAAGCCTAAGCCATAATGAAGACCTTTACTTCTCTAACAAGGCAATATATATATAATAAATGCTGTAACTGTAACGTTCAAAGACTATACATACATCTTTAAATTGTACTAAAACATGTTTTTTATTAATAAGCAATAACAGGTGCTTATGATGGTCCCGTGTTTACCTATAGTTTATCGTTGTGTCAGGTTCTAAAAAGACAATAATGTAAGTGCGAAAGTGACGAGTAGCACGGTAAACGAGTGACCATCATAAGACAGAGACAAATCCTCGTCATTCTCGGATTTTGAAGTTCGCGGTAGGGCCGCAGAGATCTAACTTTGATTGAAACTAAGTTGATACTCCGGTCGGTGAATTCGACAACTCTGAGGCCCGAGTTGAGTAAGGCACTGGTCTCACCGCGAGCTACTAAGCTATACTATCGGCAAACACGAACAAAAGATACGCACTCCCGTGTAAATAAAAGAGAAAAGGGCATTCTCGCCCGGCGGGCGAGTATAGCAGTGTCTAGTTCATAGCTTAGTAGCTCGCGGTGAGACCAGTGCCTTGAGCTGGAGTCTGCTGGTCTAGTCCGAGTATCTCCTGTAAAGTTGCCGTCAACAGAAATAGCGAACAATTTAAACAAACCATTATTTTTTTATTTGAAATGGGCTTACTCGTGGCCACAGACTAGCCGAGAGCAGAGACGTGGCCTATGATGGAGCTAGTTCGCCCAGAACGAGCCTGTTCACCCTTGACTTGAAGTCTGACGGGTTATATAAATACCATTATATTCTGCTAATATTTATTTGGTTTTTAATAGTGTATTAAAATCTTTGTTGACATTGTTATATTATTATTCTATTTTTTATTATTTGTTTTGACGATCATCATAACAATTCGTATAATTTTGACATGTATCCAAATGTAATCTTTTATCATGAAATAAAAGAATGTAATCTAAACTCTGACTGACTCTGAAATATAGACGCCGGCAGGGAATCCCACTCCTTGGGGCAGTACGTTTAAAAAAAGAAGAAGCAAGCGCTTCGTGTGAATAAATGAAATATACAAAGAAATATCCATGATCTAGCACTGTTGTATTGTTTTAATGGATTAAGTACCCCAATACTAGCGGGTTGTATGCTTCATCTTCAGTGTGTTCAAATTTCAAGTTGATAAAATCCCATCATAGAACCTTCTAAATAATTATTATACTGCGATATGATTGTAATGCGCGACCGTGCTCCATCTCACCGAACCGTCGAAAACCAATACGCTAATTTAATTTTATTGTTTTATTTATTCTTTAAACCAGGAATACCGCCAGGAATATTGTTTTCTAAAATAAATAGAATCATCAGTTTCAAGTTCATTCCCACGAAATAAACTAAGTTCTGGTAATTTTAGTACCAGTGTCTTTGCGCCCTGTTTTATAGCTCAATCTTCAGTTCGGCGACCGTTTTCTAGTCCTAATACATAATAAAATAAATAAACTTTCGAACACAATAGAATTTCGATATTTCATGTTCTGTGCATTTATGAATCTGACAGATTTTTGGAACTCACGCCTACTCCCGCTGGTGGCAGAAAAAATATCGAAATCCCTCATTCAGTTAGTTTTCTATTTTGCCGTCAGTAAATGGGCGGATCATAGATCACTTACTCAGTGGTAAGTGAAGCGTACAATGCCGTGTGATGGCACTCATCACCGTTCATCCGACGCTCCATTTCGGAACATGTGTAAATTTTAAAATAGCTTTTATATAGGTACAGTAATTCTTGACAAATTGCCGTAGGACAATGCCGCCTAAATTGATCACTGCGATCTGCAATATACATATTACGAGTATATAGTTAAATTTCACTTAAGTTTGAATCAGAATCATAAGATTTATTGTGTCGAATTCTCGTCCATCCTCAAAGAAATTAAATGTTACAAATATCGAAAAAAATGAGGCTACATTACAGATTTGTAATGTGACAGATATCATTTAAATAAATAACATTTAGGTAGGTACTGCTTGTTCAGGGTCGACCTGTTCGTCATCTGTTTAATAATTAACTATGACCTAACTCAAAGTGCTAAATCATATCTAGATAGAAGCGATTTTGATATCTAGATAAAATTACAGTTACATTTTCATCACTAGTAACTAAACACGCGACTCGCGAGTGATTGTGGTCTCTTACATTGCAATAAGTGTAACGTGGTAAAGGTAGCTGCTTAGCTGCTTACCATCAGCCGAACCGATTGTTTGCCACCCTCGTGGTATAATGCGGAGTCTATTACTGTTACTAACTGTTAGTCTTCGTAGAAAACGCTGGATGAATCCTTAAAAGTGTAGTTATTAAGGAAAGATATAGTTTGTGCGGAAACAAAGGCGCCTGGCAACTAGGCAAGTCTATATATCTCACGTGCTTCCAATTTCCGAACGGACTATAGTGATGTTTGTCGTGCTTCCGGATCGATAGGTTTTCTGTCCCTTTCGATGTCGTCACTGTTATTAGGTCTTATTGAGCTTGAATGACTGAACTGTATTACTATATGAATATAAAAACATAGTATACTTAGAGGACGATCGAAGTAGTAGGTAATATACCATTTTTTGTGTATTTTATTAATTTGGTATGTAGAAATAAATAGTCTTTATAGCCTAAATATTTTAATTAGACCATGGAAAATACTACTATAAGATAGAGACGTAGATTTGTTACTTGCTTGAAAAATATACGGACGCCGCCGATAGAAGTTGCAAGCATTGTAAACAAAACTTTTATTCAAAATGTACTAAATTTCCAACTTTAGTACTGGATGCTGCTAAATCCATTTAATATTTAAATGTCTCTAGGTACTACATAATATCCGTAAAAAACTGGACGGCGTAGCGTGGGAAGGCCCCCCACAAGATGGAGCGACGACCTGGTGAAGGTTGCGGGTGTCCAATGGATGCGGACTGCTCACGACCGATCTTTGTGGAACTCTCTGGGGGAGGCCTATTTCCAGCAGTGGATGTCAATTGGCTGATGATGATGATGATGACTGGCACAGTGCCACAGTCAGTGCTGCCATCTCACCGCCCCACAGTGGCGGAAAAAGTGTCAAAAACCCTCATTGTATACGCAACTTATCTTTCTCTTTTATAGTGGCGCCCTCAACCAGCTGCATAGGTAAGTTATCCTATAATTTGGTTTGGTTTAGGTTTGCCGGGTGGTCTTCGGATATCCGCGAAGGCGCTGCCGCTGGCGGAGTCGCGAATGTGTGCGAGAGCGTTCTCGTAAACCCGCCAAAAAGGCGACGAGGAGGTATATGGTGGGTTTTTAGTGGGTATACCGTAAGTCCTGCGACCATATATAACATGGACGTCTAACGCCAGCTCACAAATGCCCCCAAAAACAATTGTTCAATTGTGCCAAGATGGGCAGAACTGGGCAGAATATAGCGCTTTCTTTAACACCGCGCCTATTTCGGCGCAACATCTTTGACATACGTTTATAAAATATAGCCAATCAAAACTTTGACGGACCAATCACAACTATTTTTAAAGGCGGTTTAAGTTTTTATAGGTTGATATTGAAATTCATTACCGTGATGCATTGAAGAGGGGGTAACACTTGTCAAGTAAAATTCAAGGCCATTTTTGAAAGGCAATTTAATATGGCGTGCGGCTTCCAAGTTTTATTTGTTCGTAGCATAAGCCTCATTAGCGAAACGGGAGTTCCACATAATCGTTCGGGTGTCTTGCACCCGGGAGGTATGCGTAATGCATTTTTTCCGCCCTAAAAAAAATTAAAAGATTAGCTGAAGGGTCCATGGAAAGAACATGTCTTGACTAGACATTCAAATTACGAAAGGAAAATCCACCTTACTTTTAACAGAATAAGGCGCGAATTTGCCATGATTTTTTTAAGCATTGGACATGTTTTTTCCGTAGACCATTCAGCTATAGTATGCCGTTTAAAACGTGCAATGCAACCATGAAATAAAACTTACAGTTCGAACAGTCCAGAAGTCAGGCTAGCATATCTTAAGTTTGACGGCAACACGCAGCCTTCTCGCAGCTATCCATCTCTTTTAGATTGTACTGATTAAGAGACAAAGAGCCATACCAGGGACGCGGGTTGCACAAGATGTGTTAACCCTGTATGAGGACAAAATACGCGTTTGTGTAAGTAATTTGTTCTAATATTCATGTCACGAACTAACCGCGCATGTGATTTGAAAGAAGAAAATGCCTAGAATTGAATTAATAAGGGTATTTTCAAGAATTCGGCGCCATTTGCATTTATACATTAGGCTTTGAAATACGAAGTGCGTATTAATGTACCACTCAGGGTATAAATATATGAAGTCTTTTTCACCTCATGTAATTGGAAAAAAGTGAAAAGTTGAAAACATACTTCAGTATCTTATAGATTAATTCTTGTGTATGTACAAACAACACCACTAGGCTAACTATGTGGATGGACAAACCACAGGTAAAAATAAACATTTATGCAGGTGTACATGAGTTTTTATATTTAGTTTTATGAAGTAATTTTAGCTTAAGTTTTAAAATTATTATGTTTGTACCTATTTTATGTTATAATTTGTAATATTATTGACTATGATAAATTTGGAATAAATGAAAAACTATTTTAACCTTATCCCCGTACCTATATAATATTCTTGTATCCTGGGTGATCAATTTAAACGGGTCGATTTGGAAAAATCTGATATTATGACATTAGAGAAATTGGTTTTTAGAAACCATCTTAGCGACAGTTTAAGTGACAACTAAAAATGCAGAGAAGGATTAAATTAAAATTTGAATTAACGGTTTTCCAGTTTATGAGCCTACTTACCATTATAACTGCATTTTTTTCTGTTTCTTAACTTTTAACTGATCGTACCTGTAAGAAAAAAAAAATAACTTTAGTATCCATCCGTCTTACCCGTTAACCTGCCGTTAAATAGCAGTTTTTGCACTGCTGTGTTTCGGTTTGGGGGTAAGATAGCCGGTGTAATTACTGGCATAGATAGAGGCAATGCATGCACATAGAGGCAAGTCCTCAGGGTAGGCAGCGTATAGGCGATTTTTGGTCACTATGTCCATGGGCCTCAGTTCCTGCTTTCCACCAGATGGGCTGAGAGCTCAGTTGTCTACCTTCGTCATAAAAAAAAATTGTAGACTTAAATCAATTACTTTCTGGGACATTCCTGTTTCCACGCATCGAACTAATCCCACCTTGTTCCATCTGGTACAGGTGATCTGTGGTGACACTACAAGGTGTTTACTGAGTCTTTACTATGAGTAGCCGTACTATCGGTTGGGAAGTAAAGGATACGTTAGGTTTTACTCGATACGTAATGAATTGCATTCTATCGCGCTCGCACTAACATATTGGAGCGAGCGCGATGGCCTGCTTTACGTATCGAGAAAATCCCAACGTTACCGATACTTGCATCTGACAGTTATCAAAGAATACATATTAGTACGAGTACAGAAAACCATCTCCAAAAACCCGTTTAAAGAAATGATGACCCTTGTTACGATACTATTAAGTTTAAATTACACCGCGCAACGCTGTGTAATTTGAACTTAATAGTATGAATGTCACGTAGAAGTGTGATCTCCTTCTATCGCGTTGCTCGTACCTTTTCTGAAAAATAAGGTTGGTTCCTTTTAAAAAATGATGTAATCTTAATATTTAATTACTACCTTTTTTGTATTGTTTTTTATTGTTCATTGTTATAATCAATTCTCTGACAGCGGTTGAATTAGTACCTACGCAGATATTCGACGAACAACATTCGCGAGTACGCGACGTGCGTCACCGCTCGCCGCGCCGTGAGGCCCTACTGATGTACTCGCCGGGATGGCACTGACAGTTCGAACCGAATGCGCTAGTTGGAAAGACCAGGATGCTTAGCCAAGTTGCCAATCGCTAGCGCTTCATCGTCAATCGCAGCTAACTGTCTTTGTCGTTCTAATATGAAAGAGTGACAGAGAGGGAAAACTACAATACGCTACTAAGCGCTAGCGCTTGGCAACTTGGCTAAGCATCCTGCAGTTATTTGGATCTCACTCCTACGCTGCGCCGTCTAGTGGCAGAAAAAATATCGAAAACCCTCATTTGGTTGGTCAGAATCTAGTTCATGGTAAGGATTCTGTTTACCCGCTGCCCGCAATTAGGCGCGAGGAACGCACGCGGCGAACGCTTCAAGCGGTCTTAAATAGCGTTTACTCTTCTTAATACATTTACCCGAGGGGTTGGCAAGAGCATGAACTTTCTTAGGGTTTGGTACTTGTTATATTTTACCGTTCCTAATTTGGTGTGACGAGGCAAAGATTCTGCAAAACATTTCAATTTTGGTATCATTTTCGCAGATTTGTTTTTACGTTAACTGGAACTAGGACGACGCCTGCAGGAAAGGGGCCTTGATCCCCGCTCCGGTTCGTTCCTGGAGCAAATAATGTCCATCGCGATTCAGCGCGGAAACGCTGTGAGCGTGATGGGCACCTTTGCGTCGGGAACCAATCGGGGCGGTTTGGATGGGTAGCTCATGAGTAGCTCCTTTTATGGTTTTTTTTAGGTTTAATTTTATTTAAGTTACTTAATACTTTAATATTACTTTAATTTACTAATTTATTTCTTAAGATTTAGTTTGTAGTTAATATTATTCTTATAGGTTAATACTAATAAGTACAACTTTAACGAAAAATATAACTATGGGAACTCAAGATGGCGATAAAACCAAGATTGTATTCTGAAAGTGCGTGAATAGATTTAAATTAAATTTAGATTTATTTATTTGCAAAACATAAAAATTACATTGTACCTAGTCAATCCATAGAAATCCACATTGTGCTCGTCAATGCAAATTACATAAAAAGTCAAAAATACCACTAACCAATAAAGCGGCAAATACATTATTAAATAACAATATGAAATAATGCATGATTTTAGGTTTGTTTACATTTTTTGTTTTTTTGCTGATGAATGTTATAAAGCGCATCAAGACTGATGAAACCAAAGAAAACCATGAAAAATATCAGATTATTATCTTCCCAATAGGTACAGCTATTTTTCATCACCATCATCATCAGCCCGTAGTCGTCCACAGCTGGACATAAGCCTTTCCCAATTCGCGCCACCATACTCGGTCCTTAAGTTATTTTTACTTAAATAATAATCAAATCAAAGTTGTCCAGCAGTAACGGACGTATGCTAATGACAAAGCTCGGACGACGGGAGCAAAAATGAACTTTTCTCTAGTGCTTAATGAAACATCGATTATTTTATCGACGTTTCGACGTTCGATCCGTACGAACAAATGTTTGAATTTGAAATGTATAGATTATACTTATTATCTTTTCCTAGTAGTTCCACTTCTTTTCCAGATATGAAATTATATAAGATTTTTAAAATTAAAACTCCAATTTTTTTAGTCAACATATCTGATATTTCTTGTGAATATTTTCGCCCTGAGGATGTAAAAGTCATCTTAACAAGTAAACTTTGAACTTTTGAAAGATATTCAAGTTGGTTTTAGGCTTTAATTTCGGTTTTGTAACTGTCCTTTGGTACCAGGTATTATTGACATATTAGTATTGTTTATCAATTTTAGATCGCTATGCCTCTCATTACGTACGGTTGCATAAACTACTATTGATCAATACATTTTTAATTCATACAATGTTGGTATGAATGTCGCTAGAATAGTCGATATTTAACTAAGCACTAGGGACAAGTGCATTTTTGCTCCCGCCGACTTTGAATGACAATGATGACAACGTTGAGTAATTCAATTAAATACAATAATGCAAAAAAGAATGTTTTATGGTTCCGTAGTAAACTAAGAACCCTTATTGTTTCGCCATGTCCGTCTGTCCATCTTAAAGCCTACAACACTTGCCAAACAAATTCTGTTCTTGTTTGTTTTAATCGTTATCGCAATTATCTTCATTAACAAGATCCCAAGTAAAGTTATCACATTCACCCTTATACAAACAAGCTTTTAAGCAAAGCAGTACAACCGCCAACTTAACAGACAATTCATGAACCTTATAAAATGTACACTCCAGGCCAAAAGTATAAATTATTTTGTTAAAAACCGACCTAGCTAGTTTTATATGTAATCCTAAAAAAAGGAAAATCAGACGAACTTTAAAGACCCTGCCTACGAAGCTGGAGGTAGTGGAGGTTCCGGGTTCGAATCCCGGCGAGGGCATTATTTGTTATTTATTTATCATAAATATTTGTTCCTTGGTCATGGCTGTCTATGTATTTAAGTATCTATTTGTATCTATCTATTATATATATATCGTCGCTTTGTACCCGCATCACAAGCCTTAATTGAGCTTACCGTGGGACTAGGTCGATTTGTGTAAATAAGATGTCCCAAGATATTTATTTATTTAACTTGACAGTGCTGGCGATTGTACACAAAGTACTAACGGACCATGTTAACGCGGCAGTTACCGTCAAATGGGCTGTTATAGCTATTATACCTCCTCCTCAGCGCTGCTTAGTTGCCTAATTCTATGACAACGTACCCGCAGCTCGGGTCTTATCGTCTTAATTGAGTCCAATTATGAAGTGTTTGAGTATACTCCTGTAGAAAGATGTGTTCCTGGTACTTTTTACAAGTGCATTGTTGGTTAATGGTGCATTTCGTCCTATTACTGCAAATACCACAGCCCCATTTCTCAAAAGCTTGTAACTTGTAATACAAGTGGAAGTCTCTTTTTAACACTATTAATTAGATAAGGACTTCCGCTTGTATTACAAGTTACAAGCTTTCAAGAAATGGGATCCAGCTATGTGCACTTGTGCACGTATCATGTTATTCGATAATGAATTGAACTATCATGATAATTAAATTGATTCTGCCAAAACCTGATTTGTGCAGATAGCTGGTATTTGCAGTAATAGGACGATTTCTACTTAAATCAGATAACAATAAATGCAAAAAAATTACCCCAGGATTCTTTTTTCTGTTATATTCAGATACCCACTAGAAAAAGCCAAAAGTTTTTTTTTTATATATTTCATTAATTCTTTTCAGGTCCTTCAGTCGGGCAAAAAGCCAAATAAAAAGAAAGAATCAGTGTTGTAACACATAGTAGGGTTAAATGATTAATTATGTGATGTGGAATCCCTTGCATTACTATTTACGAAAGCGAAACAACATTTATTTTACATTTACATTTTTACTTGTAAAAGATGGCAGAAATAGATTGCGCTTGCTTTATTTTTCAATATTTTGCGAAAATCCATTAGAGCATTGCTTGCGATATTGTAATGGAATAGACAATTTTCATAAGCATTCAGTAATAATATTGCTGTCAGTCATGTAATTGACAAAACAAATAAATAGGTACTTGGAACGGAAAATAATACATTTCTGCGCTGAAAGTCTACTAATAATTCGCTTTAACTGTACAGATGCAGTCGAATAATTTTCCATCATATTTCCACTGAATGTTCGAATTTATGCTTCCTTCTCAATTAACTTACAATGGATACTGCATTTCATTGTGACAACAAATGAAATAAATGAAAATACGAAGCCGTAGAGCTACCTACACGTATTAATTATACACGGTTCTCGCAAGCTTTGCGAAAGATTTTAAAGGTATTCCTAACCGTTTCAAAAGTGTTTTCTTCGTAACTTGTGATATAACTTTTTTTTATTACAGTGCTACAGGACAGCAAATTAGATCTATAGGATGCTTCGATCGATCGATCGAATTCGCAAGTGCTCGCAAGTTTAACCGCACCTTTACGCTACCGCGAACCGTAGCGTAAAGGTGCGGTTAAACTAAAAGAGCATTCGCTGTTCTAACCTCCCACTCTACGAAATTGGATCGGTACACAAAACGTGATTGGTTGATTTCTTAGAACGGGCGCTAGAACAGCGAATGCTCTTTTGGTTTAAACGCACCTTTAGCAGTCAAAAGCCTTAGAATTTACTAATTTCGATTTTCGTGATAGTGCCCCAGCAAAGTTTTCTTATCTTATCATAATTTTTGCCTAATAATAAAAAAATAAGTCAAAATAACCTCTCAAGACACATCTACAATACAATAAGCGTCTTCGAACAATAATAGCGTGAGTAACCCGGTTCACGGTATATTTCGATATCTTAAATAAGAGCTCATATCGTTATTTTGTAAATTTCTTGTGATAATCGTAGGTACTTCCTTAAAATGTTAATTATATTTGTGTCCTCAAACCGTTCATGCTACCAGGCGCGCAGAAAACTGAAGAATCCGGACACGTCCGCGCAATAAATTAGACAAGTTCTGCGCCATTATTCATCGCGTACCTTCCGCACTCTTGATTATTAAACTAAACTTCTACGTTTATCAGCTTATTAATTACGGGCTTTGGGACAATATTGGATCAGTTGATTACTGTATTTTACCAACGGGGTATAATTTTGGCCCATAATGAGTCAGGGTTTAACGGTTCGACTATGTGAAAAAGGTCATATTTCGGTGGCATGTCGGATACAAAAGCTATCACTCAGACGCCTCGACAACGAATTGTCAGAAGCCATACCATGACTTTCCAAGTATCGGTAACGTTAGGTTCTATTCGATACGTAAATCAGACCATCCCTCTCACTCTATTATCCTACTGTAGCCGTACCATGAGTTGGAAAGTAAAGGATACGTTGTTTTACTCGATACGTATAATGCATTATATCGCGCTCGCACTGACATATTGGCGCGAGCACGATGGCCTGCTTTACGTATCGAGTAAAACCTATCGTTACCGATACTTGCAAAGTCATATTTCGAATTTATAGAACTGAATTTGAATTTTACGTTCGTAACGTCTAAATCTACACTGCTCTGGGGACAATAACTTTAATCGGCCTTTGGCGGCTAATAAGTAAAAGTCCTATTTTTGGGTAATTAATTGAATCAGGCGTTACTTTGCGGAAGTCCATATTAAAGGATGAACAATATTGCGGAATTCCGTTGCCGGACACCAGACCGACAACATCGTCAACTCCTGATGATGCCTCGTAGAGAGGCGAAACACGTGTCGAGTATAGTGTTATTGGTGGTGGTTTGTTATAGTTATTTGCGTATTTATTTTTGCGGCGGGAGGGTGGTAAAATTAATTACATGCAAAAAATACGCAAGTAATTATAGCGGGTTACACTAATTAACTACACATTCTGTATCGCGGAAGAGCAAAGCAATATATTGTTCATCCTTCCTATTTTTAGCGCGCTGACTTATTTTAGTGTAGGAGTAGGTACATACGTACATTCAACCAATCATAATAAGCAATCGTGCATTAAAATGACAAAAAAATCTGGTAAAACTACTTTTTGTTGCAATAGAACATAAGTTGCATGCAATACATTTAGTTGCAGCTCGGGACGTAAATAAGAATATATCTATCCCACTTCTGATCCTAAAAATATATGGAAATGTAGGTGTCAGAAGTGGGATAGGTATATATGTATCTACGTCCATTGGGGTAGACAATCACGATTGGCGATCATACCCAAGCGCACAATCACGGATTGTGATCAAACAACCCGTCCGAGACAAGTCCGAGATTCAATCAGCTGCATCCATTTTCATGTGCAGTAGGACGCTACACAATACATAGATGAATTATACAAGTAGAGAGCCTCAAATTGAATTTCTAGTAGCGCTACCTACTAAATATTACACGACCTTATAATATATCTTTAATTAGATGTATAGTTAATTAAAGATTTTTCTACTGTTCAAATTTGCAAACTATTGGTAGTAAATAAATAAATAAGCATATTGGTACATCTTACACAAATCGACCTAGTCCCACTTTAAGCTCAATTAAGGCTTGTGATGTGGGTACCATTCATTTATACATACAGGGTGTTTGGTTAGCGGTGTCGGAGCTTTTAAGGGCTTAAACTACAATCAATTTTATCGATAAATTACCAAACGATTTTTTTTTGTGGACACATTACTGCGATCGCCAATCCGCTTGCCCAGCGTGGCGATTATGGGCATTTACCTCCTAATGTGTCTATACGCATAGTTAATAGAAGAGGCCTACGTCCAGCAGTGGACTATTAGGCTGATGATGATGAATGCAAATGCCATCTTCACGGAGTAAGTCATACTAATAATTGCATTACATTTTTGAGAAATTTAATATATTTTCCCATAGAACTACGAGTATGTATTTCCTACATCGAAGTGCATCATGTGCATTGGATAAGACGATGGCGAGAGACGTTGGCAAATGGGAAGCTCCGCGGAGCGGTAACGATACCACAGCGACATGCCGTGATAGAGTGGATTTATATACCTACTTTACTTCAATTAGTTTTTCTTGAAGCTTAGGTACCCACGGTACGTGCTTTCTGTGTGTAGTACTGTTAATTATTCGGGATATGCATGTGCTCATAATAACGAATAACTTTCCTTATGGGACTCATCGAAATCTCGAAAAAAAAAACACTTTGATCAGCCGGGACCGCTATGTATAGAAAGGCGATTTTTTTCAAGATTTCGATGTAACAAGTCTCATAAGGAAAGTTGCTCGTTATCTATCATGTACACATTGCATACCCCAAGATATCGGTAACTGATATGAAAACATCTCATATACGGTGTTTTTTTTTATTTGCGTTAAATTTAACCCTTACTTTGACAATGTTCATCACAATTAACATAGTCTTCGATCCACTTTTTGTATTTTTTTAAGGCTAGAACGCACAATTTTTTTCAAAATTTGCCAATTTAAGGGAGAGAAGATTATTTAGGTCAAACATAATTCATTTCTCTAAGAAATTAATGTCTTAGTTCTTACAATAATGGAGTTCCTTATAAAAAAAAAAATGATTGAACAAGTTGTAATGGACCTTTAATAGATAATTGGTTACTGTTTTGACATAATGCCGTCAGTCACCTGACTGAAAATAAAATATTTTGTGTTTAACAAATCCGATATTCTTACTGCCGTCACCACACGGCATTTGTCACCACCCCAACTCCTCCTGCGGGTGTCTTAAGAGTCGACTAAGGGATTGAAGTGTCACTGACCATTTTACAAGATTGATGATGGGCAGCAGCGTCATCATAGTGGACACATTACTGCGATCGCCAATCCGCTTGCCCAGCGTGGCGATTATGGGCATTTACCTCCTAATGCGTCTATACGCATAGTTAATAGGAGAGGCCTACGTCCAGCAGTGGACTAACATAGGCTGATGATGATGATGAAATCCGATATACCTGGCAACTTCTGTTAATGTTGTAAGTACTCCAAATTAACGAAAATCAAAACGAACTGCCGGTATAGGTACTGCAACTTCCATTTAAGTAAAGCCATTTTATTTAAATTTCAACTGCGATCAACCACGGCAGGGATATGAAAACATTGTAAAACTTTGTAGAACCTTTACCGCTTCATTAACTATTACTGCCCCCGCATACGAATGTTGCCATTATCTCCTCATTCTGCCGCATGCCACAACACACTTTCATTGCAAACGAGTGCTTCGCGCTACGCTCGTAGCCGATCCCATGATTTTTCCGCTTTGTATCGAAAATGGACCTCCCACAGAGAACTCCCCTCGGGAGTTCCCGGCGCTCAACGTGTTAAATGGGTTAAAAATTATTTTCGTTGTCTTATTTCGTATACCTAAAAAACGTGACGCATTGGTGATTTTTGTATGAAATGATGTTTTGTTTCCAATTTCTCATGCATGGATTAAAATATAACGTGAAAAAGAAATACAAGTGAACCAGATTTTTTATGTACCTACTAAGTCAAAACAGCCACTAAAAGCGTGACAGAGTGGTATGAAACAAGACAACGAAAATAATTTTGATCCAAATACCGAATGCGATCGACTATTACATTATTTAAATATATAGATTTGTTGATTTTCCTGTTTTGCATTGTTGCAATTGTCAAATAATTGTACTTTATTTTAAGTTACTTTAATTTGTAACTTGAGTTTGTTTTCAAAGCGTGGACCTGTGCTAACCTACAGTTTTTTCGTAGGTATGTAATCATTCTCGTAATTATACTTAATTTTATTTTATTTCATTATAACTTAATATCCACAATCCCAGTTACTAAGGCACTTACAAATATCCAAAGTTCAAAATGTTTTATTTGTATTTATCGTGACATTGATTCTGTCATTGAGCAATGCACTTTATAAATATATAATCTGATATCATATCTGATTAGTATTATGAAACATTAAGTATCTAACTATCACTGTGTATATTCGTGTCCTATTTATTGTCCAAAGTACTGGAAGCTATTGAAGCTACATTTAAAATTAAAAAAAAGGTTGATGTTTATTTGTTTATATATTTTTTATTTGTGTAGTAATGCGATTGCATATATATGAAATCACGTTACCACACAAATTAAAAGGATAAAATATTGTTGTGTGCGACACAACCTACCTCCCTATATTAATTTGCCCAGTTCTGACAACGGCATCCATAACAAAACCATAGAAGTCATTGCATTAAGCATGTGCACAAATGGACGAATAACTCAATATCACGTCAACCGATTTCGATAATTCTTTTATTATTACAGATGGTGTACTTTTTAGGCTCTAGTGCGAGAAGTGTGTCATTTTACGTCAGGCCCAAAACTTCGGAGGGCCATCTGTACTAAAAAACGTCGTACGAGACACGTGCAAAAACGAAATTCCTAACTCGTGTCGATTTAAACACTCCCTATCGGTCGTGTTTTAAAACATCGCCACTCGTTTCGAATTTCATGTTTTTGGCACTTGTGTCGTAATGTACTATTTTAATCGACTTCAAAACAAATCATGATGATGGGATCTTAGAGAACTCGGTTGAAGTATATTTTTTATTTTTTTTTATTTATGTTATTTGTGTTCCTCTGTGAGTATATTAAGACTATACATAATTATTTTGTTCGTTTCTATCGTTTATAGTTCATCGCTTACTCGCTATCGCATGGAGAAGTGCCGCATTGTAGCAAGCATTATCGCACCGTGCGGCATCCGTGCGGCAACGCGACGTGCCCCAACCACTTTAACCTATAACCTTTCCACTAGCCCGTTCTCAACTAACTTTCCAATTGCCTGTTAGAAACGAGATATCGCTAACTTTATAGAGCTCTGAACAAAATAACACGATATCCGCTCGTTTTATTTTATCTATTGATTGTAGTTTTACCGGCCAGTTGTTTTGTTTTAAGGTTCATTTCAGTTCTATTAGTATTTGTAGTATTTTGTTGTTTATCTTCCTGGAAAGCACAAAATGCCTACCCCGCTTTAAACTGACAATTGATCATGTCAGCTTAAAAACTTTGAATATGATTGTACATTTAATAAAATAACAAATTAATATTATTACGAAAAACGCTGCTTGAAAAGTAGAAGTGATTGAAAAGACAGATCTTATCATGTTTGCTCAGATTTTATTGTCTTAGGAATGCAGCGGAGAAAAGACAAACAACGACAGTAATAAGATTCATATCTTACTTATATATTTAATGCACAATGCAATAAAACCTCACGTCCTTGTATTTCGTGGGTGAAATACCTAAATGTCTTGTAAAATGAATGTAAGGTAAGGTGGGGTAAAATGAAACGGTTTTTTAGTGAGGTAAGACAAAAAATCGTCCTTCTGGCACAGCGTCTGCTGGTACAGGTAAATTCACTAAAGCTGGCACGAATGGAATGAATGAAATGAATTGCATCTATCATTGTGTGTATGCGGTCGTCCTATACCAACCTGTATCTACTGTCATTACGTTCATCCACACATAAATACTTCCTGTCACTTACTCGATCCATTCATGCCAGCTTTCGTGAGTTTACCTGTAGCATTTTGTCTTACCCCATTAAAAAAACCGTTTCATCTTACCCCACTTTACCATATATTTTTTTATCAGACAATTTCGAGTTCCCACAAAGTTAACTAAGCTGGATCACATTAGTAGATTGTGATAGCCCTCTGGGGCATCATATAAATCAGTTTATTGTCTGTTGATGAGCTTCAGAGGTACGCCTCCTCGGACGGCCTGGGCGACGTTGGAGCGAGGATCCACCGGCAGCTCTCGCTGCGTCTCTGGAGCCGGCGCGACGCTGCACTGCTGCAGGACCGCCGCCAGCCCTACCAGCGACTGCATCTCGCCTAGACGTGACCCTGAGTTCAGGAAAGCCGTCAAAATATTATAAATTCTTCTAACAATAAAATAAAATAAAATGGCGGTGCATATGCTCAACGGTGGGCAAACACAAGCTGATGAAGAAGAAGATAACAATGAAGATAACTATGCTAATGTACATTCAACTCATACTAGATAACGGCACTGCATGATCGATGGTTATCAAGTTGTTACCTTGCATGTTTTCGAGCATTTTAACATTTGAACTGACATGGGCATTCACATTATTAGTAGGTAAGGTAAACGCAGCTATTAACGCTCCATCGAAAATCCGAAGGTATTAGCGACCTAATAAGTAATTCGGTATTTTTTCATAGCCACAACTTATGTGAGGGTAGGTAGGTTGTTTTCCAGAAGCGTTTATTTCTTGAGTATAGGTTACGGTTAAATTAGTTTGAGTGGTAGTTCGATAAAAGATAAAAATACATCAATCAAGTTGTGAGTACCGAGAAAGAAGGACATTCCATACTGGCGCTTGCACTTTCAAGTAAGGACTCGACTTATCTGTCTAAGACGTTTATTTTAACAATTGAATACTTTACATCTACATTTATTGCTAATCATATTCATTTATTTGTAAATTACAGATATTTTATCACAATTTATCAAATAACATCCATTATCATATATAAAATATAAAATTAAATTTGGGCGGTGATTGCTTCATTATTTTTAGTAGTAGCAGCTATCAACGACCCATAGGTCGGTAATGACTAAAATGTCATGTTTAGTTTTTTCTTTCTCGTACGATATTATTCTATGAAAACATAAGTATGGTTATAGATTAATTGAGATCAAAATAATTGTAATTTTCAAAAAAGTATTAACGACATACACATTAGCACTTGGTTTTCTTCTTTTGATGTTATAAAGTTAACCAAAATACAATATTTTTGGAAAACGGATATTATCTTAGTCATTGTTTATGACGAAGTTTTATCCATTAAAAGTGCTTTTAGGTCCTAAATTTTTAATATCACGTAATCAGAAAGTGTTTTGTAGCGACAAAGATAATAAAAATTCAATATTGTTATTGTTTAATATGGATCGGTAATACATTTTACGTTAGTTCTTACATATTCTATCAACGACTCATAGAAATCGCTGATACCAACCATAAGAAGGTATTACCGACCGTACCTAAATAAGTATGTAGTTATAATATTATGTATTTTACTACAATTTATTAGAATTTCGTATTTTCTGTCGTTAAATTTAGTAAATCACATAATTTCGATTGTCGTTCAAAAATGCTCCGAAATGTTTAACTTGGAAATTTAGAAATATTACCTATATAAATATATTTTAATTTCTTCGTAATCAAAGTGAAAAGCGGTATACCACAAAGGCATAAATGTCCATTTTTACCCTCGTCTACTATTTTAACATAAAATTGCCTCGGGTAGAAATGGTTCCCTTTATGCCCTTGTTGTACAATCTACTATTGAAACTCAATCGGTAATGGCTGCTTAAAAATCGTTGATACCTTCACACCCATTTTTATGGGTCGTTAATAGCAGAAATCGATTCTGTAATTTAGAAATAGAATTTTGACATCTTAATGTTCAATTAAAGGACGAGTAACTCATTATTTACCTTTTTTAATTATCATAGTAGCACGTAAAATAGGAAAATTAAATTTTGGGTCAACGTGTATACTTAAAAACTAGGCCTGATTAAAAAAATGCCTTAAGGGGGGCGTTAATACCTGCGTTTACCTTATGATTTAAAACCGGGTATTTACCATGTAAATTTAATGGAATGATTTCCCAATATTTTGTCACTGTTGCAAATGCTACCTTCACGAACCATCCGACATACTGCGAACTATACTTTCTTTTATTCCATCAAATTGACTTAGTCAGTAAATATCCCATTTTATGATCATATTATAAATTTTCTGTTACTCACCTATACACGCTCTAGGCCCATCACCAAAAGGCAAATAAACGTATTTGTGTCGCTTCTTCACTTCTTCAGGAGTGAATCGCTCTGGCCGGAACTCTCACGGGTTATCAAAGTACTTTTCATCATTTTGTAGCGCCTGTACCGGGATCACGATCTTTACTCCAGGATCCACTGTCAGTCCAAGTTCAGGAAACGTGTAAGTCCGAGCGCACACCCGGTTTAGTATACCGAGCGATGGGAACATCCTCATCGCCTCCTTAAAAGCCATACCTAGTAACGTCATCTCCGCTACTGCATCGTAACACAACTTATTGTCATATTTCGCCAGTACTTCGTCGATCTCCGACTGGATCTTTGTTTGAATTTCTGGATTGTAAGCCAACTGGTGCATTAAGAAGCTTGTAGCAGACGACGATGTCTCAAACCCAGCTGCAAAGAATACAAACACTTGCGCAGCCATCACTTTGATATCCATCTCCATATCCACAGTAACAGGAGATCCATCAGCATTCCGTTGTTCAACTGATTCTCCTACAATCTTACCTTTGCTCTCTAATTCCAGGAGCAAATCTATGAAGTCATTACGGTCAGATGGTTTATGAGATCTTTCTTCTCTTATAGTTTCCACTAAATTCAAAATTGCATCTCGAATCTTTGGGTTAGAAACGTAAAGAAATGATCTTAGCGGGGGGAAAAGTTGCCACAGCATGAGTTTGATTATGATTGGCAGCGGGTTGGAAAACATTATTTTGCCAATGTTTCTGAAGGCGGAGTCTTCATTGCCAAGGGAGTCGGTCTCGACGCCGAAGCCGCAGGCGCCGATGAACTCGGTGGTGAAGCGCGCCATGAGCTCGCGCACGTCACAGGCCTCGGGGCGGGAAGCGGCAGTGCGCGCTACTACCTGCAGCCGCTCCGCGCACCGCACCACCAACGGGAACATCGCTTTCAGCTTAGCTGTCGTGAACGCGGGCGTAATCCGCTGCCGCTGCAACTTCCACAAATCTCCGTCCGCGTGAAACAAATTTGCTAATAACGGCTCCACCTCCGGATTCCTTCCGAGTCCTCGAGGGTAGAAATAAGCAAAATCATTACTTAATACATTCCGAACGATATCTGGGTCTCTTATGTATAGCTCTGGGGTGGATCCTCTATAGAAACCGACGACTTTCTCATTTGGAAACCGATTGTAAAGATCGTTGGCAACCTGTGCAAAGCTTTTTCGACCAAAGAAACCTTCATAGTTGTTACCGAAAAGGAACACCGGTGGGTCGTGCTTGACATTTTTCGAAGCCCAATAGGTGTGGTTGCGGGTGCCGAAATAGTAAACGACGATGATCAGCAATGCCAGCAGTACTACAATCATGGTAACCGGTTGATAACTGTTTGATAACTGAGCAAGATGATACAATTCATTATTTTATGTAGAATTTTTTACGACATTATTATCAACCCAAGATTACGCTGTCTGCGATGCTTCTTGTTATCGTCAGATTGTCACACAAATTTAAGTAAACTTATTAAATAAGATAAACGAAGGCTTAAACATAAGAATATATTCATAAAACAAAATCAAATGAGCGATCTTTCCAATAGACAGCTTAATAATAGGAAACCGAATAGTTCAAATAGGTGTACCGGTGGTCGTACAAAGCAAAAATCTTAAGTACGTCTTTAATTCTAGTCTAGTTTTCCACATTTTTAATGCTTATATATAAAAAAAAACATTTACTTAGTGGTAACTGTAAAGTTCTAACTGTCAGTATGTTTACAAAAAACTTTAACTAAAAGGGAATTTCTCGCATTTGTTATGCCAGTAAAAATAAATATTTACTGACATTTAAATTTAAACTCGGAATCCCCAGGGATCTGCATTACGTCCCATAGTCTTTGTTTTATATTTAGATGACTTTATTAATATTTGTTATCTTCACAAATAAATTCCAGACATAAAATTAGTAATTATGCAGACGATAAGACTACACTAGTGCAGTCTTATTAAGTCCAACTAGCTCTCGCTGGTTTCAACGTCAAGGTCAAGAAAAGTCAAACATGGATTTGACCAAATAGTTTAATTTTAAATACTCGTAGCTCAAAAACTTACGCTATGTCATATAAGACCACATTCAGAAATAATGAGAGTCTATTTGTTCATATAAATGGTGACATCATTCAACCTGTAGACAGCACAAAATATTGGGTTTTCAGTTAGATGCACTATTACTAAACTGGAAGATCGAATCGAACAATATTGAAACTGAATCAGTGCTGCGTGTAACGCTATTCACAGCCTCAGGGATGAATTGACTATGGATCAACCTATACTCTGTTTGGTTTGGTGTTTAAAAAAAGGTAAACAATCTTGCAATAATTGAAAAATGCATATAAAAATCCAAACTAGCTACTTAATGAATCAAAAACAATGTAAATCACTGTATTTCCTTGTTATATTATGTATATTAGCTAAAACTTATTTTCTACTAGTAATTTTCAATAAAAAGATACTGCAAGATGCTTTACCTTTTTTTAAACACCAAACCAAACAGATTATAGGATGGTTTATTTTGCACCTTTGAATCTAAACTCCGCTACAGCATTAAGCTTTGGGGCAACAGCTATTATAAGTACAGCGGCCCAAAAAGATGTTATCCGTGCTAATAGCTGGACTTCCTACCTTGGGTAGTTGTAAGAAATACTTTTCGAGTCTCAGAATACTTACTGTGCCTAGTCATTAGGTACATTCTAGATTCTAGCGCTATTAACGGATGTAATCAATTGCAATCGTTTTAAAACGGAGTCAGAAGCTTCTAGGACTGAGAATTTTGCTTCAAAAGTAGTACCACGCCTGGAGGTTGTAGAACACAGTGCCAAAGTTAAAGCCGTTAAGGATGCCTATATGTAGTGTTTTTAAGGTTATAAAATACTCTGCAACGTTTAAAGATAAGTTAAAATGACAATAATTACAAAAAAAAAATATGACAAACGTGAGATTTAGGGTGCTGCTCCACGTGAAACACGTTCGTTCATTTATTTTTACGTTAATATTACTAATAAATATTAATAATTTTAGTTAAATTAATTTTAGTAAAATTTTTAGCCTTGAGCTTAAGATTTTAAGTTGGTAAGGTTGGTGAGGTTTTAGGTTTATAATGAAACGCTCAACTTTTATAATAATTACTAAATACAGGAAAGCATTTAATAAAATCTTAATTTCCCACCACATAATCCCAATGTTTTGGCACAGCACGGTCAGCACCAGAAAAAAGGGAAATATGCGGAGACGAGATGAAGGTACAAAATTATATGAAAAAGTATTCTATTGTTTACCTTTTCTCTGCAGGTTAGAGATCGGAACCGGTTTCTTAGAAAATTCTCGATATAGGTCAATATTTAGAAATTTATTATCCTCCTTATGTAGAACTCAATATTATTTGTAATTAACAACACCGTATTTTTTAATTACCCCATTAACAAAGAATTTAAGTATATACCAAAGAACGAAAAATAATGAAATTAGAACTGTTCTTTTGTATGGAGAAATTGAGAGATATGCCTTGTTTGGCAGGGATAGGCTGGAGGAGAAGGAACTCAGGGAGGTCGACCTTAGAGATGTCCTGCGGTTCTGCAAGAAAATTGGAAGGCCAGAGGGAAGTATTGGGGGAACGCTACCGGAACATCAAGCAGCTCCAGCTAAGGGAAATGAGGTGAATGAGCACATTGGATGCTCGACAGCTCGCTCCAGTCCGGTGAGCGTCCCTCCATAACATAACATGTATGGAGAAAAAACCGGTACCTATCCGATCCGATCCGGTGATTGTACGAGCCAATAACAAATCGTACAACTTCTTTTGGAATACTAGTTTGCAAGTCACAGGATTTAAGGCCAAGGTCAAAGATGCTTCTGTCTCATGTATTATCGTCTGTTGATGAGTTTTAAAGGCAAGCCTCCCCGGACGGCCTGCACGACGTTAGACCGAGGATCCACTGGTGGCACGCGCTGGGTATCAGGAGCTGGTGCGATGCTGCACTGCTGCAGGACTGCTGCCAGCCCTACCAGCGACTGCATCTCGCCTAGACGGAACCCTGAAATGTCATGTCACTAGTAGCGTACATCAAACTAAATATTTTCTATACCAAAACCAATCTCAAATTTCAGTATTATGCCACGAAATAATTTAGTATCATATGGTTAAATATGATAAATATAATACATTGTTATCACATTAAAATAATATTTAAAAAAAACCTTATTTCAAGTATTCCCAATTTTCAAAGTTTCTGAGAAATAGACTAATGACATAAAATTACTTTATTAATTATAATATTTATAATACTAGCAAAGAAAAGGTCAGGAGTAGAAAAAATAAAGTAATGGTGCAGATATCATTACATTTTCGTTACAGGACTCGGATCTGCACAAAGTTCAAGATCACAAGTACAGTTTGGTGAGGCAATAATTAGTATAGTCAAAGTCAAAGTCAAAATATTCTTTATTCAATTAGGCCCAGCAACGAGCGCTTTTGAATCGTTAAACTAAATAGCGAATGAGAGAAAAAAAAAACTACCTCCGGTTCTAACCCTACACCACTGCCTGAGAAGAATCCGGCAAGAAACTCAGCGGGACTTACTTTTTTCAAATAATAGTTTTATAACATCTTACGGCTAACATGCATTAATTAAAAACAAACATAAATTTGATTTAATATAAATACAGATATAGTACATTAACTAGAGATGAAGTCTCTAATAGTCAGAACAATTATATAAATTTAATGAATTTTGAGAAATGTATAGATGTAAAGATATATGTAAAAGGGCATACAATTGTTTTTAGTTAGACGTTAAAATTAGCATTATGATACTGCTAGAGATGTAAAGGTCTCTAGTTGTCAGAGTAAAAAGAAAACAAACGGATACATTTCACTAAATGTTTCAGAGATGTATAAGGTCTCCATGCGTCATAATATTAAATAATTATAAATAAACAAACATGTAGCGAATTCTATTTCTCATATCAAGAACAGCAGGAAAATTGTTTGAATTTAAGCCATGAGTGAGCTTGATTAGACCGGTCTCCGCAAACAGCACCCGTTCACGAGTATGACGCGTATCTCAGCCATCGCCTCCCTCAACCTTCTTTCGGGAAAGTGGCGACCCGATCAACGACGCCACCGTAAGCAGAGACCTTAAAGTGAGCATGACTGTGCAAGCTATCAGGCAGACAATATAATTTAAATACTATGAATGCTGACCATATTTAGTTTCATGAGAATTTATATTCGTACTTGCCCGTTACATATATGACAACTATCACAAGAACAAAAAAATAGAAATAGAAATAACTAGGACAGAAAATCTGAATACAAAATTAAAATTACTTAGGTGTAAAGGACTCTAAGTGTCGACATAATATACATTAAAATAGGAAAAATTAAAATAAAAAGATAATCTCGGAGATGTATAAAGTCTCCAAGTGTCAAGACTACATATTAGTAATACGGAAAAAAAAACTAAGATAATGACTATCTTACGTCAGATCTATAATTAATGATAACAATATGAAACACTAGTATGATAGTAAACATTCACTTATGTATATGATTTACCGAACACGTTAAGGTACTGGCTTAAAAGCATTCTTATCATTTATGAAGTCGTTAATGGTATAATACGCCTTACTTATCAAGTAGCGCTTAACCTGAGACTTGAATTTATGCTGTGGCAAATTTGTTAAATCACTAGGAATTTTGTTATAAAAACGTGTACAGTTCCCAACGAAAGACGCACTAACCTTACGGAGACGGTGGGCCGACACAGCCAGCTTATGTTTATTCCTAGTGTTAAAGTTGTGAACATCACTATTCTTCTTGAATTCATGAATGTTTTTACGAACATACATAATATTGTCCAGGATGTATTGGGAGGCTACAGTAAGTATGTGTGCCTCTTTAAATTTCTCCCTAAGGGAGACCCGAGCACCTAGTTCATAAATGGAGCGCACAGCTCGCTTTTGTAGCACAAAGATGGTCTGAATATCTGCCGCTTTCCCCCACAACAAAATCCCGTATGACATGACACTGTGGAAGTAGCTGAAGTATACCAGCCTAGCCGTCTCGACGTTCGTCAGGTGCCTGATTCGCCTCACTGCATATGCGGCAGAGCTGAGTTTGCCGGCCAATGCTGCCACCTGTGCATGCCATTGTAGTTTAGAGTCTAACGTCACACCCAAAAAAAACTGTCTGATCTTCAAATTCCAGTGATTCACCATTTACTTTGATCATACTGTTGCTTACCTGCTTAACATTGGGTAAGGTAAATTTAATGCACTTAGTTTTCTTGGCGTTCAAAAGTAAGTTATATAATTACTTCAACAGTTGTAGTATTTTGAGAAATGGACTATAACAATACATATTTTTAAAGCGTATTTTACTCACCTATACATGCTCTAGGCCCATCGCCAAAAGGCAAATATACGTATTTGTGTCGTTTCTTCACTTCTTCAGGAGTGAATCTCTCTGGTCGGAACTCTCGCGGGTTGTCAAAGTACTGCTCGTCATTTTGTATTGCATCGACTGGGATCACGATCCTGACTCCAGGATCCACTGTCAGTCCTATTTTAGGGAATGTGTAAGTCCGAGCGCACACCCGATTGATTACGCCAACCGATGGGAACATTCTCATAGCCTCCTTAAAAGCTAAACCAAGTAAAGTCATCTCCGCTACCGCGTCGTAACACAGCTTATTGTCATATTTTGACAGCACCTCCTCAATTTCTGACTGTATTTTTTCTTGTATTTCAGGGTTGTGAGCCAGTTGGTGTAACAAATAGCTTGTAGAAGACGATGAAGTTTCAAAACCTGCAGCAAAGAATGTATACGATTGAGCAGCCATCACTTTCATATCCATTTCCATGTCCACAGTTACAGGAGATCCGTCAGCATTCCGGTGCTCAACAGATTCTCCTACGATCTTTCCCTTAGTTTCCAATTCTAGAAGTAGATCTATAAAATCATTACGCCCAGAAGGTTTGCATTGTCTATCTTCTCTTATGGATTCAACTAAGTTGAAAATACCATCTCGCACCCGTGGATCGGTAACGTGGAGAAAATTCCTTAGCGGGGGAAAGAGTTGCCACAGCATGAGCTTGGCTATGATTGGAAACGGGGTGGCGAATATCCTTCTACCGATGTTTCTGAAGGCAGAATTTTCGTTGCCAAGGGAGTCAGTTTCGACACCGAAGCCGCAAGCGCCGATGAACTCGGTAGCGAAGCACGCCATGAGCTCACGCACATCGCAGGCGGTGGGGCGTGAAGCGGCGGCGCGTGCTACCGTCTGAAGCCGCTCCGCGCACTGCACCACCAGCGGAAACATAGCCTTCAGCTTGGCGGTTGTAAACGCAGGGGTAATCCGCTGCCGCAGTAGCTTCCATAGATCGCCCTCCGCTTGGAACAAGTTTGATTGCAACGGCTCAACCTTTGGATTCCTTCCCAGCCCTCGGAGGTAGAAATAAGCAAAATCATTGCTTAATATATCTCTGATGATATCTGGGTCTCTTATGTAGAGTTCTGGAGTGGAACCTCTGAAAAAACCGACAACTTTTTCGTTTGGAAATCGGCTGTAGAGGTCGTTGGCTACCTGTGTGATGCTCTGCTGACCAATGAAGCCCTTATAATTGTTCCCAAACAAAAACACCGGTGGGTCGTGTTTGACATTTCTCTTGGCCCAATAGTCGTGGTTGCGGGTGCCGAAATAATAGATTGTGATAACCAGCAAGGCTAGCAGTACTACAATCATGCTTGCCACTTGGTAACACTTTGATAACTGACTAAAAAGATAACCACATGGTATTATATTACCTACAGAACGGTTATAAAATATTGCCACGTATGCGATAACAACGTTAGGAATTGATCTATTTAGTATCTAAAACATAAACGTTATCTTCATCGAAATTATGATAAAATCTCGCTTTGTCCATAGATACATTTATCACTTGATGCTTTATATTTTGCTTGTCATTATTTGTGAGGTTTTATATCTCAGATTAATTATGTGCAGCATAACATCTTCCTTATCAGATAGTCGTTTTAGTAGAAATAGTAGTTAGTAGTTTGGAAATATTAGTAGTCTAGTGTCTTAGACTACTAATATCTCCAAACTACTAATAAAATTATTTGCAGATAGTTGCATGAAAGTAACCATTTTATATTGATATTGCATGTATTATTTCTAGCTAGGTACAAAAATAGATGTAAATTTACAGTAATGCAAATGTTTAGGATCTACTTACGCCTTCAAAATGAATTGTTAATTACGTAATAATAATTTATTTTTATTTAATTACCTGAGTTAAAAAAAAACAATGATAGACAATTAACATAAAATAACCCTACAGTATATAATAAATAAGTGATAGGTACATTTTTTAGTTAAAATAAAAACTAAAACGTAATTACAAAGCATTACCTGCAGTTCGTACTTTCCTTATCAGGTACAGCGACCAGAAAAGAGCGTAGGCTTATCAATTATTAACAAATGTATAATGACAATTATAATGCTCTTATCTTAAACATGCAGTCAATAGTAAATAAATATGTACATAGCTATGTTAAAAGCATGTTCGACACTTATCTTTTTACTCAGTTATCAAACTGTAACCGACTCGTTAACATGATTGTGATACTGTTAGCATTGTTAATTGTGTCCGTATACTACTTCGGCACTCGCAACCATGATTATTGGGCAAAGAAAAACGTCAAGCATATCCCTCCGGTGTTTCTGTTCGGGAACAACTACAAGGGTTTTTGTGGAAGGCAAAGCTTCACACAGGTAGCCAACGAACTATACAACAGGTTTCCAAACGAGAAAGTCGTCGGATTCTACAGAGGATCAACTCCAGAGCTATACATAAGAGACCCAGATATCATTCGGGATGTATTAAGCAATGATTTTCCTTATTTCTACCCACGGGGACTTGGGAGAAACCCGAACGTGGAACCACTGCTTGCCAACTTGTTTAATGCAGATGGTGATTTGTGGAAGCTGCAGCGGCAGCGGATTACGCCCGCGTTCACGACAGCTAAGCTGAAGGCGATGTTCCCGTTGGTGGTGCGGTGCGCGGAGCGGCTGCGGGTAGTAGCGCGCACTGCCGCTTCCCGCCCCGAGGCCTGTGACGTGCGCGAGCTCATGGCGCGCTTCACCACTGAGTTCATCGGCGCTTGCGGCTTCGGCGTCGAGACCGACTCCCTCGGCAATGAAGACTCCGCCTTCAGAAACATTGGCAGAATCATGTTCTCCACCTCGCTGCCATTCGTAGTCAAGAACATGCTTTGGCAACTTATTCCTCCACTAAGATCATTTCTTTATATTTCCAATCCAAAGATTCGGGATGCTATTTTCAGTTTAGTGGAAACTATAAGAGAAGAAAGAAATTATAAACCTTCCGGGCGCAATGATTTCATAGATCTACTCCTGGAATTGGAGACAAAGGGAAAGATCGTAGGAGAATCAGTTGAACATCGGAATGCTGATGGATCTCCTCTTACTGTAGATATGGAGATGGACATCAAAGTGATGGCTGCTCAAGTGTTTGTATTCTTTGCAGCTGGGTTTGAGACATCGTCGTCAGCTACAAGCTTCTTATTGCATCAATTGGCTTACAATCCGGAAATACAAATAAAGATTCAGTCGGAGATCGACGAAGTGCTGTCGAAGTATGATAATAAGTTGTGTTATGATGCGGTAGCGGAAATGACGTTACTGGGTATGGCTTTTAAAGAGGCGATGAGGATGTTCCCATCGCTCGGAATACTAAACCGGGTGTGCGCTCGGACTTACACGTTTCCTGAACTGGGACTGACAGTGGATCCTGGAGTAAAGATCGTGATCCCGGTAGAGGCGCTGCAGAATGATGAAAAGTACTTCGACAACCCCCGAGAGTTCCGACCAGAGCGGTTCACACCCGAAGAAGTGAAAAAACGACACAAATACGTATACTTGCCTTTTGGCGATGGGCCCAGAGCGTGTATAGGTGAGATCCATAAACTTACTTTTTTATAGACGTCCATTTTTAGACAGTTGTATTTCTCAAAACATCACAACAGCTAGCGTATCGCTTCATTAAACTGTACAGTCGTCGGTACAGTCAAAGGCAATGTGTATATAAAACTGCTCAAAAATAGTGTCCCAGTGCACTTCAATTCTATTAAATACGAACGTCGCAACATATTTATAAGGGGATTCTTTCGATTCATATTTTTTCACTTGATTATACTTGTGATTTTGAACAGACCCCATTCCCATATCAAAATGTCAGCTAATATCTGCTTTACAATATATTTAATGTAAGAGATTGTAGGAGGAAGTGGTATAGATAATATTTACATTTAATTTATCTTACAAGTGATGACTCTAATGACATTCCAGGGTCACGTCTAGGCGAGATGCAGTCCCTGGTAGGCCTCGCAGCGGTCCTGCAGCAGTGCAGCGTCGCGCCGGCTCCTGAGACACACCGCATGCCTCTAGTGAATCCCCGCTCTAACGTGGTGCAAGGCGTCCAGGGAGGCCTACCTCTAAAGCTCATCAATAGACAATAAGATCTTCGTAAACATTGGGTGGGCTGCACCAACCTAACCGGTCAACGTCGAATCCTTCGCTTTTGATTGTACAGGAAAATTCACAGTAATCTGATGGGATCAGTCTGTCGAATGTGGTTGAACTACTAGACTTATATATGCCGGTGGCTTGGTAAGATATATTATGAATTAAGAGTATGACAGCCTACCGGCGCGTCTTTCGAAGGTAGCCAGGTGCTGTGATTATCAGTTGTCATCGTTGCCATCATGTTCTGACAAGTATGCAAGCGTAAAAGTGACGCGTAGCACGATAAACGGTAAATAAAAAGAGACCATCATAAGCCAAGTGCGTAGCCAAATTGCCAACCTCTAACGCTCAGTATTGTGTCGTAGTGATCTCTGTGTCACCTTATTAGTGCGGCAAAGACAGTTGCATTTTGGTCACAACTGATCGTTAGATATTAGCATCTTGGCTGCGCTTACGCACTGTAATGGCAACATATCCCATAGATTAATTATTATTTCTAGAGATATGTCTTCTTACTTATGACAATGGAACGCACCAAATGATGGACACACTTTCAAAAAAATAACGTAATATAATAACATTGCATTTCTTTATCTTATGAAAGACAATGCGCATTTCTAAGGAACAAACCCATTAAGACCCTGTCTATTTTTTAGACGGAATAAACTCTTGCGCCTTTGAATTCCACAGAATCGCCCAGGACCACTTAAACATGTGGAAACGATTACAACCAAAGAACGCTTGACTACGAGGCACAATAACAACATCGTAGCGTCAGACAAGGAAAGCGCCACATGCTGCCAGAGGTGTGACAGAGAGGCTAAATCAACCCCGGATACCTATCTACGTGACGCTTGCCGCCCCGTCATTTGCAACCAAATGATCTACGATGCGTTTGCGCAGTTTTCGAAAGTCAAATCCTTATATCAATGTTTATAAAGTCGGAAATAGATATAAGTAGCGATAAGATAATATTGTAAAAGTTTTCCTTAGGGAAATATGTAGTGTATGGAGGACACTTCGATTACAGCCGGGAAGAATGCGGGTCGCGCAGTTCTGTAACAGTTTCGATATTTTTGGAATATTATTAGATTAATTATCTAAATCGTACATTAGAATCAGTGGTTGCCGATCCAGTATTCACAGCTAAGTGTTTTATTACCAATTGTGTCGTGTGCATTCTAAATAATATATGTAAATCATATTTCATTAATTAAATTGGTTTAAATAATATAGGTACTATAAGGTACTTTGTAAATAATTGGTTACATTAATATTGACCACTTTTATGATAATAACTGAGTACACACGACATACCTTTTATGATTGTTTTGATTGTCCTTGTGTGATATTTGTGTATAGAATTATAATATTGTGTTGGGTTCGATTCCCGATATTTAAATACCTAAGACTTGAGTAAGTGATTATGACATTGTTGTACTTTTAAGTCATGATCGAAGATTGTACGTCACAGTGTAGATCAGTAATGTCTTACTGATCCATTTATGTGTTGTTCTATAACCACTGTGTATAATTTAACATTGTAATTATCAGATTATGACTGATCTTAATCATGATAATATTTAAACGAGTTCGATCCTCGTTCAATTGATATTAGCCAAAGAACCTTATATTGGATTGTTTTACAAACAGGGGGTTCGAATCCCTATTTACTGATATTTCTGAGAACAGGCTAACATATTGTGGACACTTAATGTTGATGTCAATTTAATATATAACAGACTTATTTCTGTGTGTATGGAGTCCTTAAATATAATTGAATTTTCTGAGTGTTATACTATACATTATTGTCTTGGAATTTTCATTCAAGAGGTTGTATTTGTAATTAATGTTACGGTGTAATGTAATAATTATTATTATTTACTTAGCATAAATAATACTTGCTTTTGCCGGGTTTTTCTGGGTTTCCCTGGTTTTAGCAAAATATATTGAATTATGTTCCCAGAAAAGGAAGGTGTTTAGGTACTTTTGCTTTGTGTAAATTTAAAGAAGTAGTTTTATTTGGTATGATAGTAATTGTTAATTTTCGTAATAGTCTAGTAATCTTTAATGAGGTTAAAGATTTTGTTATGTATTTAAAACTTAATAGATCGAATAGGAACACACCTTTCCTTACTAATTTGCGATAATATATTTCAATTTTATAAATCGCCATGTGACTTATCAATCAATACCCCTACTTACCTCAGACCTTACTTATTACTAGCAATTATTTTCACAACTATTTGATTCCCTTAAGAAATAAAGTCGAGCCCGAATTAAATACACGCCAGATACCATTACACGTGGCGCCGCGTGACCAAGGATCTAGACTTTGTGTTATTAATACATTTTGATGTAACACATCTAGAAAAGGACTTGTAATTACTTTTAAACAAAAAAATAAATAAACACAACGTAGGAAACCTTAAATTAAATATGACGATCACTACTTTATTTCAATATTGAAACAAAGGGAAAGTTCATATGTACTTATACTTAAATGGTCTGAGAGGGGTATATTTGATCAATATTAATTCTCAAAGTTTTAATCAATGATTATAATTATTTGATGTTTTATAAATTAATCATATGCGAACAGTCTGAGAGGGGTATATTTAATTATCGTTAAATGTGTGATTACTTATTAGTAATTATTTCAGTGTGTTTTACAACATATAATTTGTTGAGTGAGGATTCCAAGACATTTATTTAGAATTTTAAATGCCATTAAAATTATTTTGTGTGTTCCATTGACTAATACATTATTAGGTAGGTAGATAACGGCAGTGTGTATTGATATTTTAGTGTATTATATTTTATAAGTATTGATTTGGACAGGGTTAATTTTATTTAGCATTAAGCATGTCAGCAAAACGAAGCTTAAGACGTACGAATAGTAGTAGGTGTGGAACAGGACCGTCTTCAGAAGTTCATGTATCACAGACACATGATATTAGCAGTTATAGAAAGAATAATATTGTAATAATTCAGCCTTCAATAGAAAAACCTGTTTTTCGTGGAATGGGAGACTCTAACCCGATGCAGTTTATACAAAAGTTACGTAAATATATAAACTTCTTAGGTGCACATGAAAGGGCGTTAGATATCGCAGTAGAATGTTTGACAGAGCCAGCTCTAAACGTTATGGGACTTAGTAGTAAAAACTGGCGAAGCTTAGATGATTTTGAGACTGATTTTAAACGTCGTTATTGGAGTGAACGACAACAAATGATTGAATTCACTAAGCTATTAAATGGGTCGTATAATCCTTGTGGCAAATTATGTATGTACGAATATTTTGCTAGCCTGATGGAGGTCGTTGGTAATTTTACTATACCGTTTGATGAAAGACTTTTAATTGATTCGGTAATGCGACATTTTCCAAAACAGATTCAACAGTTATGGTTTTGTTTAGGTAGTAAAGCAGAAAGAAACATTTCATCAGCAATCGATTTTCTTTTTGGTCTAGATCAGATTGACAAAGGTACGAGTCAAAACGGTTCCATTAGCCGTGACAGTAATAGTATAGCTACTGAAAATAATACACGACAACATTCACAGAGCAGGAGTAATAATTATGCGCTAGATAGAGGTTCATTTAAGGTAGCCCCTGTTGATAAACAACGGAGGAAGTATAGACCCAGGTGGATGAGGAGACTCTGGCGAGAACAGGGTATTAATGTAGATACAGATAATTATACTCTGGGGAACGCTAATGATCTACATAATAAATATTGATTTTGGCTACATAAGATCCAGGTTCGAATCCTGTGTAAGAAATTCAAGTATAATCTAGCATATAATATTTACTCTATATTGTATAGATACTATATATACATTTCAGTGTACAAAGAGAAGGTTTCAAGTTAAATATTCGTCTAAAAACCGTCTGAAAAGCTGTGCGTTACAGACGACTAGACAACGTTGAAATTCCAAATCACTTTAGCATGCGTCTAAAAACCGGCTGAAAAGCTGTGCGTTACAGACGACAAGACAAGGTTGAAATCTTAAAATCACTTTAACATCCGTCCAAAAACCGGCTGAAAAGCTGTGCGTTACAGACGACAAGACAAGGTTGAAATCTTAAAATCACTTTAACATTCGTCCAAAAACCGGCTGAAAAGCTGTGCGTTACAGACGACAAGACAAGGTTGAAATCTTAAAATCACTTCATAATCCGTCTAAGACCGGCTAAATTAGCTGTGCGTTAAACAAGACGACAAGATAACGTTCAAATTCAGAAATACCTATTTTCATATTTGTCCTTACCAGCTTTTCAGCTGTGTGTCAAAGAATCAAAATTTATATTGAAAGTACTAAACAATTGCCTAAGACCGGCTTTTCAGCTGTGTGTCAAAGAATCAAAATTTATATTGAAAGTACTAAACGATTGCCTAAGACCGGCTTTTCAGCTGTGTGTCAAAGAATTTACCAATGGGATCATTAAAAAAATAAATAAGCATCCTGTATACGAACGATGGTTATTGCAGCTCATATCTTCTCCGTGAGGAAATGACTCAGCAACATGTGGTCAAGTCTTTGTTCGAATTTGTGTAGATTGAATTTCAGTTTAATTGTCATGATTCAACAGATATTATAATTACATGACCATATCAGAAAACAAAGAAATAATAAATATACCTAAGATTTTCCAGTAATTTACTGCGCTGCAGGTAATAAAATATTTAACAAGAATAATACAGTGCAATGATTGCATTATATTTATTTTATACACATATTATAATGTTCAGTAACATGTGTTTTAAACATTAAAGTTTTGTATTTGGATTCAATAAAATAACTTATTTTACAATGGTAGTAATAATGGAACTTTTATTACACATTTATTAATCGCAATACAAATGATGTAAATTACCATAAACAGATTTTTCATAAAAAATTGGCGATTTTAGTTCTTGATATATCGGTACTGTTGCGAATATGCATCAACTTTCGCCGTCATCTATAATAATAATAACAGTTTAAAATCTTATAACTGCCACAATTATTGCGTTTATCTAAAGATTTATACAAAAGAAAACAAGACCTCTTGACTATGTTATGAAAGTCGATAGTGAATATATTTACCATTATTGGTAAAATGTAAAATTAAGTATGGATGTGAAATAAAAAACAAACCAATTATACGTTTCAATGTAATTAACAATTACTATTATGTAAAAATGATGTGGGAAAATCTCTGGCCAGAGTAAAGGTGATTTTGAAAGAAGATGAATGTGTATATAACAAAAGTGATGACTGCTGCGATATTGTTATTAAAATCTATTTGGATGAATGTGTCTCGAGGTTTAGTTTTCATATTATCCAATTAATTAACAGAATATGTGGTTTCATTAATTGACAGAATATCATATGAGATTAATTTTACATAAAGACTTGTAACGATTACAAAGTGAATATCTTTACGGTTTTATATATTTTTTATTACATTACATATACAGCGTCTTTCAATGGGTATTGAACAAGACGAACATAGTTATTGGGTTTATTCATATATTTACTAAGATTATGTTAAGATTAAATAGCAAAGAGTTATTTAGCAACATGGTAACATAAACTTACGAGTGTAATGCCCTCTAGTTTGACGTTGCATCTTATCGATTCTATATAAATAAATTTCAATTTAAGTATTTATCTTAAGTGAAATAAGTATTCTAAAAATAAGACGTGAGTTCGATAGGTTGAAGTATTTCTCACGAAGAAAAGACCCAAATGCTTAAGTGTTACTTGTTTATTGGCCACTTCAAACAGACTCGAGTAGGACCATAAAGTCTGATTTTAAAATGAATAAGCGTTATTTAAGGAAAAAATGGGGTTGATTGTTTACGTTGTTAGTCCAAAGAACAGCACTTACTTTTTTTTTATAGCCCTAGTTGGTGTAGAAAGTGAAAATATGTACATTTTAACTGTCTACAGAGAGGGGGGTGTAATGGCAACATATCCCATAGATTAATTATTATTTCTAGAGATATGTCTTCTTACTTATGACAATGGAACGCACCAAATGATGGACACACTTTCAAAAAAATAACGTAATATAATAACATTGCATTTCTTTATCTTATGAAAGACAATGCGCATTTCTAAGGAACAAACCCATTAAGACCCTGTCTATTTTTTAGACGGAATAAACTCTTGCGCCTTTGAATTCCACAGAATCGCCCAGGACCACTTAAACATGTGGAAACGATTACAACCAAAGAACGCTTGACTACGAGGCACAATAACAACATCGTAGCGTCAGACAAGGAAAGCGCCACATGCTGCCAGAGGTGTGACAGAGAGGCTAAATCAACCCCGGATACCTATCTACGTGACGCTTGCCGCCCCGTCATTTGCAACCAAATGATCTACGATGCGTTTGCGCAGTTTTCGAAAGTCAAATCCTTATATCAATGTTTATAAAGTCGGAAATAGATATAAGTAGCGATAAGATAATATTGTAAAAGTTTTCCTTAGGGAAATATGTAGTGTATGGAGGACACTTCGATTACAGCCGGGAAGAATGAGGGTCGCGCAGTTCTGTAACAGTTTCGATATTTTTGGAATATTATTAGATTAATTATCTAAATCGTACATTAGAATCAGTGGTTGCCGATCCAGTATTCACAGCTAAGTGTTTTATTACCAATTGTGTCGTGTGCATTCTAAATAATATATGTAAATCATATTTCATTAATTAAATTGGTTTAAATAATATAGGTACTATAAGGTACTTTGTAAATAATTGGTTACATTAATATTGACCACTTTTATGATAATAACTGAGTACACACGACATACCTTTTATGATTGTTTTGATTGTCCTTGTGTGATATTTGTGTATAGAATTATAATATTGTGTTGGGTTCGATTCCCGATATTTAAATACCTAAGACTTGAGTAAGTGATTATGACATTGTTGTACTTTTAAGTCATGATCGAAGATTGTACGTCACAGTGTAGATCAGTAATGTCTTACTGATCCATTTATGTGTTGTTCTATAACCACTGTGTATAATTTAACATTGTAATTATCAGATTATGACTGATCTTAATCATGATAATATTTAAACGAGTTCGATCCTCGTTCAATTGATATTAGCCAAAGAACCTTATATTGGATTGTTTTACAAACAGGGGGTTCGAATCCCTATTTACTGATATTTCTGAGAACAGGCTAACATATTGTGGACACTTAATGTTGATGTCAATTTAATATATAACAGACTTATTTCTGTGTGTATGGAGTCCTTAAATATAATTGAATTTTCTGAGTGTTATACTATACATTATTGTCTTGGAATTTTCATTCAAGAGGTTGTATTTGTAATTAATGTTACGGTGTAATGTAATAATTATTATTATTTACTTAGCATAAATAATACTTGCTTTTGCCGGGTTTTTCTGGGTTTCCCTGGTTTTAGCAAAATATATTGAATTATGTTCCCAGAAAAGGAAGGTGTTTAGGTACTTTTGCTTTGTGTAAATTTAAAGAAGTAGTTTTATTTGGTATGATAGTAATTGTTAATTTTCGTAATAGTCTAGTAATCTTTAATGAGGTTAAAGATTTTGTTATGTATTTAAAACTTAATAGATCGAATAGGAACACACCTTTCCTTACTAATTTGCGATAATATATTTCAATTTTATAAATCGCCATGTGACTTATCAATCAATACCCCTACTTACCTCAGACCTTACTTATTACTAGCAATTATTTTCACAACTATTTGATTCCCTTAAGAAATAAAGTCGAGCCCGAATTAAATACACGCCAGATACCATTACAGCACCCAGTAGGCTTAGCACAAGATTGGTGCGACAATATGTCGCCGCGAGATATACTATCCATCCCTCTTTTATTAATATAGTTAATAAAAGAAGGGAAATCTATCTCGCAGCGACATACTGTCGCACCTATCATGTGCTAAGCGTACTGGGGCCTATCGCATAACAAATTGCAACTTATAATACAAGCGGAACTCTCTTTCTAGTAAGAGAGATAGAAAAGAGACTTACGCCAGTAATTTATTAGTTGTAATTTGTTATGGAATAGGCCCTAGGTTGAACCAAACCAAAACGATGTAGAATTATAAAAGATCGCAATAGATGCGCACATAATGCAATTCAAATTGCATCCTGCTTCTCGTACACCAGATAAGTATAGTACTTACGAGTAGATACCTACCTTACAGTGTAATAAAATGTAAATTATAATTTTGAACAGTTTTTATCACTAAATTATACTATCATAAGATAAAGTAAATATTGCCCATCATTATTTGATAACTTATAAGAAATATTTGCTTTAGTTTACGGTCAATGACACTGCCATGGCATTATTCCACAACAAATGTCAAACTTTATCATGAGTACATACTTTTATCTTTATGTTCATTGTATTATTGCTCATTGTGATTATCAAATACCTAATATTAAATATAAATATGATTACTTAACTAAAATACGTATGCTACAAATACGAATGTTTTTTCACACATTGATCACATCATCAGCCATCTTTGTCCACTGCTGCACGTAGGTATCTCCTATAAGTTATGCATATGGACAAATTAGGAGGTAAATCCCCATAAATCAATCCAGCTATTTCTGTTCTTACGAGTCGTATAAGATAATCATTTCGTTAAATTTTGTTGTTAATTAGGTGTAATGATTTTTCGATGCCGTGTGGTGACGGCAGTAAGAATACATTTGTCACCACCCCAACTCCTCCTGTGGGTGTCGTAAGAGTCGACTGAGGGATTGAAGTGTCACTGACCATTTTACAAGATTGATGATGGGCAGCAGCGTCATCATAGTGGACACATTACTGCGATCGCCAATCCGCTTGCCTAGCGTGGCGATTATGGGCATTTACCTCCTAATGCGCATACGCATAGTTAATAGGAGAGGCCTACGTCCAGCAGTGGACTAACATAGGCTGATGATGATGATGATGAATGATTTTTCTTATGTGCAACCCAGCAGGAATGTATGCCGGCCAACTGACATGACACTCGTATGACGTTTAGATACGTATGTCTACTTTAAGTGATGTGGCTACCAGTGGATGCAATACATTGCGTGCTCGATTATTTTGTATGACATAAAAATACCTTAATTTACTTAAGAAATTGACGTAAACAGGTTCCCTAGGTCCGATAGTAATCGCCACGAAAATATTCGCCCGTATCAAATACACACGCTGTATATTTATACACCTACGCCTCTGTGTTGTTCTATGTTAGTACGTTTATCAAGTATAAACTTTCCTGTGATATTATAGGTAAGTGTGTTTGCTCAATTACTTTCCGTCTCCGTCTTAAGCGGTAGACAAATGGCCTCGTTACGACACACCTCTATGTAAACATAATATGCTTACGTAGAGTTGGCAACGTAGGCACACGTGTATTATTCCTTGGACCGGCATAATGTAGACAAGGATATATCTCCGTTTTTTGCCATTTTTCATCCTTAAGAGAAACGGTACCCAAGTAACAAAAGCGAATCTAAAAAGGGGATATTAGATATCTAATAGACTTCGATTTGATTGTCTACCATAAGAGTAACATTGCCCCCAAGCTATCTTCAATAACGCTTATAGATAGTCAATAGTAAAGTGGGCACAACCTTGTAACTATTCATAAGTCTCCCTCTAGAAACCACGAATAGACAGAGTTAAGAATTAAACATTTTCAAATAGTCTTAAGGCATTCTTCTAGAGTCTTTTTATACTATTTATAGACTACGATATGCACTAGTAGATGGTTAATAGATAAGCTTGAGAGCTAAACAGAAGTATTTACCTGAGAAGTTTTAAAACCAAATTAACTCAACCCTGCCAACCTTAAGAAAGATTTTAATAGAAATAGACAACGATAGTAGTCTTGGCTGAGACCTTGGAGGACTTAAGTACTATGCTCGTTGACCTCAGTAAAGCCTCCGAGCGAGTTGGTCTTAGGATGAACATGGATAAGACGAAAATCATGTCGAATTCCCATGTAGCACCAACTCCCGTAATAATCGGAGACTTTACACTCGAAGTTGTAGACGAATATATATACCTAGGGCAAACTATTCAGTTAGGTAGGTCCAACTTCGAGAAAGAGGTCAATCGTCGAATCCGACTCGGTTGGGCAGCGTTCGGGAAGCTACGACACATATTTTCGTCCAATATTCCGCAGTGTTTGAAGACGAAAGTCTTTAATCAGTGTGTGTTGCCAGTGATGACATACGGTACTGAAACGTGGCCGCTTACAATGGGCCTCATAAGAAGGCTCAAAGTCACCCAAAGGGCAATGGAGAGGGCTATGCTAGGAGTCTCTCTGCGTGATCGGATTAAAAATGAGACCATCCGCAGCAGAACCAAAGTAACCGAAATAGCTCTCCGAATCGCTAAACTGAAGTGGCAGTGGGCGGGGCACATTACGCGTAGAACCGATGGCCGTTGGGGCGGAAAGGTTCTTGAGTGGCGGCCACGTACCGGAAGGCGTAGCGTGGGTAGGCCCCCCACAAGGTGGACCGATGACCTGGTGAAGGTCGCAGGAGTCCGCTGGATGCGGGTGGCGCAGGACCGGTCATTGTGGCAATCTTTGGGGGAGGCCTATGTTCAGCAGTGGACGTCTTTCGGCTGATATGATGATGATGATGATGAGACAACGATACGTATAATGGCGCATATCTCAAAAGAATAAGGTCATATTACAAAATGGCGTGACAAATTTCTAACTTCTTATTTCATGCGCCTAGTTTTCATCGGCTAATAGTGATACTTAAACTTGCAAAACTTGGTGCGGATGAAAGTCTCTCGCTGAATTTGTGTAAAACTCTCTTTAAATAAGAGCGCCCGCTTGAAATGTAATATTTAATAAAATAATAACCAAATATAATATATAATATATAATATATATAATATATAATATATAATATATAATAATATATAGTTCGGTTGTGGAATGCTCTGCCCGTTGATATTCGACGTGCTAAATCTCTCCCCATCTTTAAAACACTTATAAAAAAACATTACATTTCTTTGTCATAAGTTTGTCGTTTCGTTTGTACTCCTTGTAGTCGCACCATTCTCTGTCATGTATTATATATTTATATATATATTATTTGTATGTAGTAATTTATTTATTTTCTTTTATTTATGTAGTTTATGTGTTATATTTTACTTTTATTCGCACCACCCGATACCATCAATATTTTTCGCCTTATCGCTATCTAAAGGTTGTCTGGAAGAGATCGCTGTTTAGCGATAAGTCCGCCTGTTGTTACCTACTTCCTTATTTTTTGTTACTATATTCCTTATTTTTTGTGTGTTTGTAGAGTGCAATAAAGTATTTTATTATTATTATTATTATTATAAAAATATTAAAAATAAAATTATTGTGTTTATATGTTTAAGCCATTTGTTTCATTCATAATATAGTATATTAAAAAGTATAGGACGATTTGTTACAGAGAATATATTCATAAAAGTACAAAAACAAGTCAAAAAATAGTTCGCTACAATAATTTCACAAAATATTAGGCAGTAAAAATGGCGTCTAGTTAAACTTGTCTAGAAAAATGATTTCTTTAAAACAAACTTTCTAAAGAATAATCTGTAGTATAGCTCTAGTAAATGACAAGACTATTTTTACTTGTTGCAAACCAAACTTTTTAGTCGAGGAATAAACTGGTTTATGAGTGGTTTAAGATTACCTATAAACTGCCATTTTTGTATACTGTTTTAACTTCTCACAGTATTTCTAGACATCAATCAGAGAACTGGCATTTTGAGTGCGTTGTGTATCATTTTGGATGGATTAATGCAGAACGAATTCAAGAAGTTACCTTCTTAAAGAAATTTGTTTTTTATTTGTTGACAATATGAAATAATGTAATGGTATAATCGCAACTTCGCGCCGCCGGCGTGCTCGCGTGCGGAGTAGTCGCGAGACGCACGTCTTGACATGTTGAATTGTTTGGTGTATCCACGGTTCACGCGGCCGATTTGTAGCAGTTTTAACGTGTTATGTTTAGTTTTATCAGTGTATTTGACGAGGGCGGAAAGTTTATTTTTTGTGGATCGTATTAAATTAGGTAGATATATCTAAATTATCATATTCGTACCTATCTGTATAAAGTTTCCCCGATTTCTAAGAATGAACATATGACACGCATTGTTTATTTCTTCATAGGTAGATGGAACCATTTCGTAATTAAAATTATTGTCTAATCTTTATTTATTATTTTAATAATCTTACCCGCTTAATTCATGAATCGCAAATCAGAATCGGAACTCCTTTTGCTCCTTCTCTGTATTTTCTTCTATTTTTAAATATTTGCTGACTCTCCGACGAAAGCCACCAGATCTTTTAATTTGTTTTACTGTCTCCATTGCATAAAGCCAGCTGATCTAGTAAAATTGCACTTATTTACATTATCTTTAAGCAAATAAACACTGGAACCACTATTTCACTAACATATTATTAGACTTACTGAAAGATATCTACAAAAGTAGTTTATGTAGACTTTAGTCTTTTTATAAACAAACATAAGAGTACCACTAGCTAATACGGAATATCTGTAGAAAGTTAAATCTTAACATTTACCATCTTATCTAATAAAATACTGGAAAATAGGTACCTTAAGGCTTTATTAACTATTTATAGAACAATATGTCCTAAGATAATCGTCATACCTAGAAATGTACTTAAAATACGTGTTCTATAGATCAAATCATCTAAAAAAAAAAATATAAGAAAAGATACACTACAAGGATACTTTTTCTTCATATAAACCATTTATAGAAAGCCCTTATCTAAAAATAAACTGCGAATAGACTATCAATAGATAAATTCGTTTTAAGCCTTCAGGCCCATGTTACTTGGGTAGTCAAAGTCAAAGTCAAACTATTCTTTATTCAAGTAAGCTTATTAATAAGCATTTTCGAATCGTCTGACATTATCAAGAGAGAGAAAAAAATCTACTACTGGTTCTAACCCTACACCGTTCCTGAGAAGAACCAGTAAGAAACTCAGGTGGACTTATTATTTCAAAACAGTATAATAATACATCTTATTAAAATAACGTGTATTAAAGAATTTATTACATAAAAAAATATTATTATTTATAAAAAAGAGAAATACTTAAATAAAGGATCATAATATTAAACAAAAATAAGTAGACATACTACATACAACAATTAGCCAAAAATGTCAGTCCACAGCTGGACGTGAGTAAATATATTAACTATGCGTATAGACGCATTGGGAGGTATATGCCCATTATCGGCACGCTGGGCAAGCGGGTTGGCGATCGCTGTAATGGGTCCACTATGATAACGTTGCTGTCCATCTTCAATCTTCTATCCAAGAATGGTTAGTAACTTTTCAATCCCTTAGTAGTCTCTTACGACACCCGTGGGAAGAGTTAATGTATTCTACTGCCGTCACCACACGGCTTACGGTAGACGTAGAGAGGCAAAAATACACTTGGACAAGGGTCACCAGATGAGGTAGGTATAATTTGTGACGTTGGCCATTTTTTACCGACTTCAAAAAAGGAAGAGGTTCTTTGTATGTAACATGTTACTCGACATCCCCGAGAATCATGAGCCGATTCTTTTTTTAATCCCATGGCTCCCGTTGGGTTTAAGTTGGAGTCTGATGATGAGATCTTGGAAAAAATAGTTGAAGTCACTTTTAAACTTTTAATGTACATCACCTGCGATTGAGAATGAGAATGAGATTTTTATTGATAAAATTAGAAATAATTTTACATTATATACAACTACAAGTATACATATACAATGTAACCTATGTCATAGGTAGGTACATAATAATTATCACAAAATTATAGTTATTATATTACGTTTTAGTCGTAGTTAGTTGATTTACAAGTGTAAAATCACGACCGAAACGTCATGATAATATATTATTTAATGTTCCCATTCCCATTTATCAATAAAATGTTAGGGATAATCGTGAAAATTTAAATCAATATACTCCACAGGGTGTTGCCGATAAGCTCCTTCAAGCCACTTAAGACCCGTTTGTATTGTAATCTGCCAAGAAACGTCTAATAATTGAGATAATCTGATTTACAACCGGATAGACAGACTAATGAGAAGGAGTAATTAGACCGTCTTCAATATAAGCGCATTATTATTATATACCTACCTGTCAGCATCTGTAGCATAGTTGGTAGTCACCTTACCTACGAAGCTGGAGGTTCCGGGTTCGAATCCTTGCGAGGGCATTATTTGTGTATTTATTTATCACAAATATTTGTTCCTTGGTCATGGCTGTCTGTTTTAAGTATCTATATGTATCTCTATTATACGTATATATCGTCGCCTAGTACCCACACCACAAGCCATAATTGAGCTTACCGTGGGACTAGGTTGATTTGTGTAAGATGTCCCAAGATATTTATTTATTTTATTATTTATAACCGGATAGACAGACTAATGAGAAGTAATTAGACCGTCTTCAATATTAAGCGCATTATTAATATACCTACAGTAGCCATCAGATTTATAGTAGCTTCTGGAGCGCTGAAAAATATCTGAACACGTCTCTATAGTTATAGTAATAAAAGCGTGTTCAGATATTTTTGAACGCTCGTGACGACACGATATATCTGATGGCTACTGTTCATACAATACTAAAGGCTAACGTTACATATTGTCTCTAGAAATGTATGAACATTGTTCTTATGGCTAATTTAAGATTTTGGTTTTAGGAAACTAACGTAATTATTTTAAAGAAATCATGTAATCATTAAACATTTTGATTATGTATTTTAAAAAAACAATGTGTTATTTTAGAGACTGGGGCCTTCAATTTTATAATATCAAGTCGTACATTTAGAGAAAACACTGATAAAGAAATAAATATCATAGGAGAATAATATTTTCTTCGGTTACCGCGAGGATTACTCATGAAATAAAACTATGAAAACGGATAAACTCGCGTATATTAACTAATTTTAACTTCATTCCGACGTTTAGAACACTTTACAGGGTTCGTGGTCTGCGGATAACTGACAATGGAGGAAATTTGATAGATCTACCTCCATCAAAATAAGAAAGATAAGCACAAAACTACCCACCAAAGAAAAATTGCTAAACCACAGACAATAAATTTTAAGGGTGGATGTACATACAAAATTTGCAAAGTAAGCTAGTTATTCATTACAAATATTTTCAGAATGAAGACAAGAGACAAAAAATAAATAATCTACGCCGGTTCTATCCCTACGCCACTGCCTGAGAAGTATTTCCTTCCTTTGTATGATTGTATTGTTAGGAAGGTATCCCAAAATTGGGACCGGCAAGAAACTCAGCGGGACAACTCTTTTCAAAAAACATTTGTGGTACATCTTAAGATCATCATGCATTAAACCGAAACATACAATTTTGATTATGAAAAAATTTTGCCAGTACTAAAAAGGGGTTAATGGTCACCACCGCCAAATACATCAGCCTCACGGTTTATGTCTAGACTGTTCCTTTATCAGATGAACAACTGGATCCCAAGCTGGTGGTAGAGACAAGCTTCTTTCCATTCTATTAAAGTTTGGATATTTCATTATCTCAATAGCCTCACGCAACATTCTAGGAATGTTTCTCTTCTCCTTAACGAGAACCAAAGGCTTGTCAAACTTAATAGAATGATTCGGTCCATCACTGACATGCTCCCAAACCGCAGACTGTTGTCGACGGTGCTTGACGTCGGCTATGTGTTCCTTCACCCTAGTAGTGATATTCCTCTTTGTCTGCCCAACATATGAAAGCCCACATTCACAGTCCAGCTTATACACTCCTGCATTCAGTAAGGGGGTGCTATACTTAACAGGCCTCAGAAACTGCGACATCTTCTTCATTGGCTTAAAATAGGTTTTAATAGAAGCACGTTTCAAGATGCGGCTGATCCTGTCTAACCCCTCCAACAAAAGGCAGAACGGCTGGCCTGCGCTCAACAGTGGGAATCTTCATACGAGTCTTCTGATCGGTTCGAGGAATCTTCAGGTTGTTTGCCCGAAGTGCCTGCCTAGCATGCCGAAGCTCCGCAGCTAAGCAGGAATGAAGTTAAAATTAGTTAATATACGCGAGTTTATCCGTTTTCATAGTTTTATTTCATCATAGGAGAATCTTTCACAAATCAGTCTAGTCCCACACTAAGCGTAATCACAAAGTACCCAACTCCATAATCCCTGGCTTAATTAAAGCTTGTGTTGTAGGTAGGTAAATACTAACTATACAAACACTTAAAACATAGAAAAGACCGATGACCAAGTCACAAATATTTGTAGTAGTACACAAATAAGTGCCCTCACCGGGACACGAACCCGGAACCTCCAGCTTCGTAGGCAGGCACTACCGACTGAGCTACGGAGGCCGTCAATCGGTGGAATTATTCCTTAATTAAACACTACCAAGTTCTTCCTTCCTTGGCCCTTAAAAATTCTGGTTCGGAAAAAATACAAAACAATCTTTAAAAGTACCACTATTTTACCAATATTTTTTGGCTGTGTTAAGACCACCACCACAACTCTTCCCGCGGGTGTCGTAAGAGCCGACTAAGAGATTAAAGTTTCACTGACCATTCTTTAGTAAATTGATGATGGGCAGCAGCGTCATTCATCATAGTGGACACATTACTGCGATCGCCAATCCGCTTGCCCAGCGTGGTGATTAGGGGCATTTATCTCCTATGCGTCTATACGCATAGTTAATAGGAGAGGCCTACGTCCAGCAGTGGACTGAGATAGGCTACTTATTACCAGTATTTTGAACGTTATCGAATTAGGGTTAGGTACATTTTTTCGTGTAAAATTCAAGTGCAACTGAAACTCAAAATCGGGCTTCAGGATTTCGTTCGATTTAAACGACTAATCCGCCAAATCCCAAAGTCGACTTGATTAAACCCTTCCTTGTAGGAAAGCCCGTAAAGCGATTAACTATGCCTTATAGGTTTGAAGCACCGTGATATTTTATCGATTTTGAGTATAGGTAGTACATTACTGCCAGGACAAATTTATTTATTTATTTACTAGCGACCCGCCCCGGCTTTGCACGGGTACTATACCCACAAAAAACCTTCGTCTTGAATTACTCTACCTATTAAAAAAAATCTTATCAAAATCCGTTGCGTAGTTTTAAGGATTTAAGCGTACAAAGGGACATAGGGACAGAAAAAGTGACTTTATTTTATACTATTTACCAAGTGATTTAAAATAATTTTTATACAGTATTACAGTTGCAAGACTGTACTACACTGTTAAACGATACAATGATATACACAATAAGTAGAAAACTAAAAATAAAACTTAAAACACTTTGAAAACACTGAACTCCCTTTTATCCATCACCTCACAAAATCTCAGGCATTCCATACACACATCCGTCCATCGCCACGTAAGAAGGTCTCATTCGGGTACTGATACCAGGAGCGCATTCAGCAGAGCTAAGGCACGAGGAATCGGCGAGTTTCTATAGGCCATCGTGCCATTGGCACCGCTAATATCACACACCACATTGCCAGGCAGCGTGATGGCAGGTGGATCAAAATGTTAACGGCTTGGTGGCCGTTTTCAGATGGGAGAAGCACAGGGTGTCTGACCGCTCGATGAGGCCGCTTCGAAAGAGTACGGGTCTTTTTTGTGGGTGAGGTTAGTTCAGGACCGGGACCAGTGGCGTACAAGAAAAGAAGCCGTTACTCGCCCACTGCTGAGCATAGAGCAGTGGGCGAGTAACGGCTGAAAATGATGATGATTATGACATTACTGCAAATGCGGTGAAACCAAACTTAGCAGGGCAGCGTAGGTATATTCTATTATAAGGAACATAACAACAATATTTCATTCGAAAAGCTTGTAACTTGTAATACAAGCGGAAGTCCTTATCTAATTCATAGTGTTAAAAAGAGACTTCCACTTGTATTACAAGTTACAAGCGTTCGAGAAACGAGCCCTTGATGTCGATATTCTGTGACTGTACCATAAACATGAGTAGAATGTCACAATAAATGTTATTGTTACGACTATTTTATTAAAAGCAATTTGCCGGCTTGTTTTAGACAACGATACAGGATGTTTAATGAAAATGACGCGCAGTTTGCGTTCGAAAATAATCCTCCTTTGTACTGTCCGTGCACGTACATTTCACGATGAATATTTAAATATCAACTTAAAATGTTACAGTAGTATTTACTGAGTTAATAAGTACCTATTAACTAAGATAAGAAATACTGGAATTATGAACCATTTTTTCTTCCAACCAGTTATTTTTCAACCCGCTGTTTTTTGTTAAATCAGTAATCACACATGTAGCTGACTTCTACGATACAGGCTTTGCCTAGTGTGGGAGTCGTCGATAATTTGCAATGTACCGTAAACTGGGGTTACATTGATCAATTTTAAAGTTTAAACTTCAATATCTTCTAAAATTAGGCGTAAAAAAATCCAAAAATAAAATAGTAACATCAACTTTTTGTTATCTTTCTCAGTAAAAAAATTTGACACGATACTTTAAAAATGTATGAAGATAAAAAAATAAAACGTTGTGATCAAAGTTAAACTGACATTGGGGTTACTTTGATACCTTATGTTTTTTTAGAGCAATTAAATGTAAACCCTTACAGGAGTAATTTCTCCTAAGAAAATAAATAAATACGTTCGCAGTATCAAAAGTTACAACAATTTACGTCGTTTTGGGGTTATTTTGATCAAATATTTGTGATCAAAGTAACCCCGATATATTATAAAAAAAACTTCAGTATTCAACTTTATTCAAAACAAAAATCAACCATTGAAGAGAGAACAATCTTCTTATAAAATAAACAGTCAAATGGATAGACATACCATAACCAACTATACGTAAGATTCTGATCAATTTGACCCCATGTAGGTAATCAAAGACACCCCATTGAATAAAAACAATTGTTATAAGTACATAGTTTGAATTGAAGACTCCAAAACGTTATATTTGTATACCTAAACACACTTGTGACAAGTTAATTGTGATTAAGAACCGTTTACTCCACTAACCTTATTGTTAGTTTAGAAGTTATTTTATACACGAAAAATAGCAAAAATTATACGTAAATATAAACACGTGATACGCTATCATAACGACCGTACTCATTTAAAGTGTCTAAACAATTAAAAAGGATAACTATCGTTCTTGCCAGACTTAACCCTTAATCGGATAATGGGAATATGTTTCCCACCTGTTTTGAATCTTGTGTTCCACTGATAAGCACGAAAACCAATGAAATCTTGGTGTGACTCGTGTTTGATTAAGGGTTAAAAAAAAAATATACAGATGCGTTTGGTAACGGAAGATATTCGCGATTAAAAAATAAAAGAAGTTTTTATCAATGTAACCCCAAAGTTCAAAGTAACCCCAGTTTACGGTACTTAGTTAAATATTTCTTGGTTAATAAACATTTTTTACTTTTTATCTGTAACCTGATCGACTTTGTGAGATGATGGTCACACTGTATGTTATGTTAATTAAGAGTTTAAATAATAGTAGATATTTTTGATTTTCTGCGATAAGATTCCAAGAAATACATAAAAAATTTACGGTAACATGACGTGTGCTCAGTTAAATAAACGAAAAATACATACTTATGTTTACACTTACAAAAAATAATTTTCCAACGTGAGAAATCTCACGTTGGAAAATTATTTTTTCACGTTGGAAAAGCAGATAGAATTTAAATTGTTCATTAAAAATATATATAACTATAACTTGGCCCGCTTACGAGATTCAGTATGCTTAGCACATGATTGGTATGTCAATATGTCGCCGTGAGGTACAATTTCCATCTTTTACTAACTATATGAATAAAAGAGGGATGAATAGACTATCTCGCGGCGACATATTGTCGCACTAATCCTGTGCTAAGCCTGTTTTATTAAATACACCACTTAATCTTTCTGGGAACATGTGAGAATCAAAACTCAAAGTATCAAAATATTCAAAGTATTACACGGTACGAAATGTTAAAGACATTAGACGGTACGTGTCCAGAATGCAGTGCCTTGCACTTTCAAGACAAGTACCAGGCTCGCAGCAATCGACACTGTTGTAAGACTTCGGTCGAGCTGAAGACCGACTAATCGCATTTGGCCGGTGTAGTACGGGCGTTACACGCTGTATCAAATGAGTGCCTGTTACTTATGCGCTCCGGTTACATAGGTGTCTAAAATATATGGCCGTGTGGTGACGGCAGTAAGAATACATTTTGTCACCACCAGGGACCGGAACCGTTGTTGTCTCGTTACAAAAGAACGATTCTTTTTTCGTTCACTGTCGTTCTTCGGCATATAAATTCTAAGTTAAAGAAGTAGGTAATTTAAAAATGTGATATTATAATCTCTATGTACTACTCAATAATAACATAAATTATTGAGTAGTACAGTCGAGGAAATTGAATGTTTAGCACTTTGCGGTTCAAGTTAATTTGGTAGTTTTGTATGTACTAAGCACGTCCAATGTAAGGCGAGCCATAAACTGCTAACCATTCAATTTCCTCGACCGTACATAGAGAGCATAAAACATTTCAAAATATTTGGCTATTTCGAGGTTTTTGTAAAACAACTATTTCGGTCCCTGGTCACCACCTCAACTCTTCCCATGGGAGTCATAAGAGTCGACTAAGGGATTTAAAGTGTCATTGACCATTTATTTATTGAAAATTGATGAAGGGCAGCAGCATCATCATAGTGGAGTGGACACACTACTGCAATCGCCAACTAGCTTGCCCAGCGTGGCGATTATGGGCATTCACCTACTGCGTCCAAACGTTTAGGAGAGGCCTTTATCCAACAGCGTTTGGAGTAGTTACATGAGTTTTAGTTACTTTATGTTTTTCAACTTCAACTCGTTTTCAAATCATACCAAAATACCGCTAACATTAATCTGAAAGTATACTGAACTAAGGATTGAAAAATCAGATCTTATGTAGCGTTTAAAATCACTAATATTTGAAGCAGATACCTAACATATTTAAATATTTTAAGTATATACATGTATTTTCTCATCTGACTTGGGTAAATCATTGATAATTAAGTATTATTAGTTATAATGAATGGCTCTCTGAAATAAATATTAACCTAAACTTACAACAAGATGGAAGGGAATGTAGGCATCCTTTTTAATCGCTGTGTTGTTTTTCGAAGTTTACCTGAAAAAAATTCGTAAGCTATAAAATACACATTACACGGTTACCGTAAAATAATTGTGAATTAAGATACTTAGGTATCGTGGGAAAAATAGTAAAAGACCATACTTAGGTCTAAAATAATATCATTCCCGGAAAAAAATTTGCTTGTGACCCAGGTCACAAAAATATTTGCAATGTATTTTTAACACTGAAATTTTATTCCCTCCTAAATTCGTCCAAATAAGCTATCAACTTTCAATCTTACACCATTATTTTTGGGTCTCCAAAACCCAGAGGAATACGAGACATCAATAGAAACGAAATATACTTTTACCTGACAAAACAGTGAACAGTAGCCGTACCACTAGTTAGCAAGTATCGCTTACGTTATTTTTTATTCGATACTTAAAGCAGGCCATCGCGCTCGCTCCAAGAAACATATACATATATGATAATAAGTGACTAGTTAGAGACTTTACATCTCTTGTTACTCGTATTATTATTATAATTAAATTTATTTTAAATCAATTTTATGTATTAGTTTTTTTTAATGCCTGTAGTTGTAAGATGTATATACCATGATTATTTGAAAAAGAAACGTCCCGCCAAGTCTCTACCCGGTTCTTCTCGGGGTCAGTAGTGTTATGTAGCATTAGAACCAGAAGTAATTTTAATTTTATTTAACATAGACATAGATTTAACATAGACCATTCAAAAGAGTTTGTTGCTATTCAAATTTGAATAAAGAATCATTTAACTTTGAGTGCGAGCACGATAAAATCCTCTACGTAGGTATCGATTAAAACCTAACGTAACTGATACTTGAAAATGGTACGGCTGCAGTAGCCATACAATAAGTTGGCAAGTAACGTGACTTTACAAGTATCGGTAACGTTAGGTTTTACTTGATACGTAAAACAGGCCATCGCGCTTGCTCCTATATATATATATATATATATATATATTAGGGTGGTCCAAAAAAACATTTATTTTATTTTCCCATGGGGCACCCCCTTATTTTGTTACATCTGTTAAGTTGATAAATTATACCAAGTTTCATAATTTTATTTAAACTATAAAGTGGTGCTCAACGCCTTCGATGTTTTTTTATATTGTATGGAATGTGAAAAAATTTAATTACTGTTTCTTAACTTTTTATTTTAGTTATTGCTTCTAGACTGTTTAAACATAGGATTTTTAAGTAACAAAGTAGAAGTTAATTTTTGTTTCTATTTTTTAAGCTTATTTGAATCTTCGCCAAAAATTCAACCTAATCAATAATTTATTAAAAATAAAAATAAAATGTATTTTTTATCTTCATTACTTTTAAATCCCGTTTTGAACAGTATTAAAGTAATTACTGACATAAAAATCATAAATATAAAATATTTATTTATTTTGGGATTAATAAAATATTATATTTTTCAAAGGCATTGAGCACCGCTTTGGAATTGAGATAAAATTACGAAACTTGGTTTATTTGTTATTAAATCAACGTAATAGCTGTTACAAAATAAGAGGGTGCCCCATTAAAAAAATATATTTATTTTTTTTCCATACAAACATGGACCACCCTAATATATATATATATATATGTATGTATATGTATGTATATGTCAGTGCGAGCGCGATAGAACGCATTACGTATCGAGTAAAACCTAACGTAACCTTTACTTTCCAACTCAGCCTCCGTAGCCTAGTTGGTAGTGACCCTGCCTACGAAGCTGAAGGTTCCGGGTTCGAATCCCGGCGAGGGCATTATTTCTGTATTTATTTATCACAAATATTTGTTCCTTGGTCATGGCTGTCTATGTATTTAAGTAGGTATCTATATGTATCGATCTATTATACATATCGTCGCGTAGTACCCACATCACAAGACTTAATTGAGCTTACCGTGGGACTAGGTCGATTTGTGTAAGATGTCCCAAGATATTTTTATTTATTTATTTATATAGCGGACCAGCAAGGCGGTGGCAACTGACAGGTTACTGCTGGTCTCCTGTTCGTTGCCGCTGCAATTTGGGCTCTACTTTTCACTTACGATCAGGTGGAGTAGAGCCACTTTGTTCTGCCAATATAAAAAAAATACTTGAAAACTCATAGTACCGATAGTACGGCTACAGGAAAACCCTCCAAGAATATCGTGTTCGGGTTTTTTCAGTTAAAGCAGTGAGGATCACACAGATTAGATTGAACGCGCAATCTCTGTAGCCCCTTAAGCGATACAGAATATGATTTCAAAATGTATCTTATTTCGCCGTTATATTACTCAACCTCGTATCTGCAACACTGACTTGATGGAAAAAACACCCGTGTAAAGAGTGACAGAAAAGTGACATTGCCATGAATTGATTCCTGACTATTCGAGATCGAGTAAATGGGTATAGCACAATTAGTCAGACTTATACAGGGTTTTAAGGTGCATTTAGACCAAAAGAGCATTCGCTCATTCTATCCCCCACTCTACGAAATTCGTTCGTTACACAAAACGTGATTCGTCGAAATTCGTTGGTTTCGTAGAGTGGGGGATAGAGCGAAAGCTCGTTTGGTCTAAATGCACCTTTACACGAGCCACTGAAAATCTTGAACGAAGTGATTTAGTAGGCTATACTGAACAACTTTTACTATGGGGCCAATTGCGAAATCTAAAAAAAAATGTTTTTTCAGACATTTTGACCGATCGATCACGATATTTTGTATGAAAGAGCCAAACTTTTTTTGATAAGTATATGGGTTATTTGCACTTAACAATGATAGATCGCAGTAACTCGCAACGTTTGACAAATAAGCAGTACAAGCGTTACATTGATCGTTAGCAAGGAAATAAACTTAATGAGGGGTTTCTGAAATTACGTTCACCAGGGCGGCAGCACTGAGGCGTCAGGCCCAGAAACTTGTCTAAATTCTCAGAGCGCCTATAGTTTCGTGTTTAAATGTTTTGTTTGAGTTAATAAAATCATATAAAAAAATAAAAATACTTCTAGTTAGTTTTTCTTTGCGGCTACATAATTGTGTTTCTTAGAGGGACCTTACAGCTAAGTGGCGCCAACTAGTGGCATACGTTTTCGAGAAAACCCTCACTGTACGGTCAATTTAAATGAATATTTGTCAAATGTTAATACTTGAAATAGATTGCTAGTAATGTGTTTTATTACCAATTTTCCTAAAAGGCTCCAAGTCATGGTAACACACTGTACTATCTATCTTTGGTACCCAAATCCCAAGTTTTAATATGAGCTTACCTTACTTAGGACTAGGGGTTCATTTCTCGAAAGCTTGTAACTTGTAATACAAGCGGAAGTCCTTATCTAATTAATAGTGTCAAAAAGAGACTTCCACTTGTATTACAAGTTACAAGCCTTTGAGAAATGGGCCCTAGGTCGCTTTGTTTAAAATTGTCCCAGGATATTTATTTAATTATTATTTATTTATTTATCTTATCTGCAAAAACGAAAAACTTAACTGCTGCTAATTGCTTACAATTAGGCAGTTAGGGTTTCTTAAAGGTGCGCGGTTTATGTTTTTTTATTTACATATAGCAAATGTTATGAAATCTATTTATTTTATTGCATTTCGTTTATCGACATTCGGCTTATATTAAAAAAAAACATTTTATAATATCGTTGTTAACACGTGTAACTAAAATAATGACCAATTAAAATTATTAGTCCACTTTTTCTGTTAATCTTATCGGTCATCGACGTCTATTATAGTAGAAAATCATTAATTAAATATTTTAGGGGTATAAATAGGCGATATATTCAATTTAGGAATACATTTTAAAATGCGTGTCACCATGGGTCGTTTATTGGTGGTAGTATTTGTTGCTGTGAGCGTAGCGCTTAAAACAGCGTGCGGTTCAGGTAAGCATTACATTTTTAGTAATATTAACCTTATACCTACCAAAAACTTGAGGATTTTTAGAAAAACGTGTACCTACCAACTCTGCGTAAGTTCCTAAAGGTGGGTTTCCACTAAACTAGCGAATGCTCATTCTATCCCCACTCTACGAAATTCGTTCGTTACACAAAACGTAATTCGTTGAAACTTGTTGATTTCGTAGAATATGATCATTCGCTCGTTTGGTGTAAACCTACCTTAAGAAATTTAAATGGAAGTTGACTTAAGGTCTCCCCAAATCAATCGACGCGGAATCTGCTTGCCGGCCGAAAAACGTTTTATGTTGACGGCATAAGAATGGAAAAGACGTCGATCGGCACGAATCGGCTCGTATCGGATTGGCTAACGCAGTTTCGGATGTTTCGCTCTTATCACATCATCAGTCCACTACTTGACGTAGGCCTCTCCTAGTAACTATGCATGTAAGTACGCATTAAGAGGTAAAGGCCCATAATTACCACGCTGGGCAAGCGGATTGGCGATCGTAGTAATGTGTCCACTATGATGAAGCTGCTGCCCTTCATCAATCTACTATCAAGAACGATCAGTGACACTTCAATCCCTTAGTCGACTCTTACGATACCCGCTGGAAGAGTTGGGGTGGTGACAAATGTATTCTTACTGCCGTCACCACACGGCCCACGGTTTCGCTCTTATACCGCCGAGATAAAGCTTTTTTCGTCCGGCTTAAGCCGAATCCACGTCGATTGATTTGGGGAGGCCCTAATGCTCATTACAGTTAAAGTCATGTGGGGTAACCTTACTCATTCGGTATGTACGCAATATATTTAAGGTGTTTTCAAATTACTTACCGATGCCGGTACCTTAGGGTATGCATGTGTTCATTATAATGAGCAGCTTGCTCTATGGAACTCATATAGATATCTTACAATAAAATTCGCCATTCCATAAACAGCGTTTTTTTTTAGGTTTCGATATGATTCCCATTAGGAAAGTTGTTCGTTATCATAAACACATGCATACCCTATAAGATAATATCGGCGAGTACTCGTAATTTGAAAACACTTTACATAATGTTGCGTACATACCGAATGAGTATTTTACGTGAACTAGTAGGTACGTTGCCGACTCTGACAGTCGACAATTAATTTGATAACTCTCTGTATTTTGGAATGGAATTAATGGTAATATTGCGCACTCTTACCCATTGCGTACGTTTAAGGTCTTCGCGCACTATAACAACTCCACGCCAACGCGGTAGCAACTCTACTCCACTCACGATGAGTAGTCAACTAGTTGATCCACCCAATGGTCACTAGTGGACAATGCGGTGTCAACGAGTGGGCAATGAAAATGGTTGCTCGATACACGTCAGTCGCAAACGCATAGTCGTTGCGTGGACAACGTGTGGTCGTTGCGTGACAAACGAGTCGGGGTTGACCTTTTAGTGCAAAAATAAGTATCGAAAGAATGCACTCATAAATATGTTACGACGTTCTTATTACACAGAATTAGAGTGCACTGGGACAAATTTTTGAACATTTTTGTGTACACCTTATTTTGTCTTTGACTGTACGATTCGTAGGCCACTCGTCGTACACTATTTTCATATATTTTTTGAAATTAAACCTTGAACGCAAGGTTTAAATTTCAATGATTAAACTTGAGTCGAGTGGGTGTGGAGTTGATATAATGTGCGAAGACCTTTACCCCCTGTGACTTTGACCCATCCGTGCTTTCAGCCTTACCCTCGGGAAGGAGCAACTTGGGTATCTATGGTGGAAAGACGATCTCTATCCTCGAGGCCCCCTACATGGCAGCCTTGTACGAAGACTACGGGGGCTACGAGTACAATTGTGGGGGCTCTATCGTCCATAAACGATTTATTCTTACCGCTGCTCATTGTCTTAGGTAAGTATCACACAGATAAAATATAGGGAAGATTCCGTGTATTAAGACATACCTGAACAAACTATTGTCATCCTTTACCATCTCAAGATGTATTCCATAAGGAAAAAGAGACAAATAAGGTAGCTCTCCTTGGTCGTGAATTATATCAATGACTCCATTTTCTTGAACAATGCTACCAACCTGACTAGTTAAAATGTCATTACTATTAGTGTTGTCCAGTCTTCATCGTATGCTTTTATCGGCAATAATAATATTTTTACCAAATTAGGTAGCGAATACACCTTATTTCTTACTCAGAATCACGATCTTCTGCGATCCTTGATATGTCATGATTTCTATAGTTATTTATTATACAAGGGGGCAAAGTTGTTGTTTAACTGTCGTGCCAATATTGAGACCTGAGCTAGCGAAAGATTCCAAAATTGAGCCACGAGCGTAGCGAGTGGTTCAAAAACTGGAATCTTGAGCATTGCGAAGGTCTCAAGGCACGAGAGTTGAACAAACTTTGCCGCCAAGTGTAATACAACTTTTTTCCCCTCACTATCGCGAGGAAATATGATTGCAAATCTCATCCAAATGTAAATTAACTTAAAGAAACCATTTAAAACTCAATGTCGAAACGTATCGTAGAATAGAGTTACTTCTGGAATTTAAATATTGCCAATGGCTTACAAAGTCACCCATGAGAACGACCAATTTAACATGTGAGCTCCGATTGCGCATGTTTACTACGGTCATACAGATCCACTTATACTAGGCAGTAGGGGGCTATAGGAATTAGAGCAATGTCAAATTACTTTATTCACAAGTGTCTAAAACGCGTTTTTACCCGCTCGTATTAAACGATAAACGAGCGCTTTACGAGCTAGTGAGGGGAAAAATCTATTTTTTAGGATAAAAATAAAAACACAAAATTATTGAAATATTTTCTAATCTATTCTTTTAAAATGTCATAAGAAGTGTTCTGTCTAAAACGTAGCGGTAAGGTCCCGCTAAATAACACAATTATCTAGCCCCAAAGAAAAACTAACTAGAAGGTCATTTTATTTTTTTACATAATTTTATTAGCTCGTACAAATCATTTAAACACGAAACTATAGGCGCTCTGAGAATTTAGACAAGTTTCTGGACCTGACGCCTCAGTGCTGCCGCCCTGGTGAACGGCATTTCAGAAAATCCTCATTATAACATGTTTTATGGAACTTATCATCCCTTAAAGCATACCTAACAATTTTCGTATGATGGCTTCTTTATAATTAATCAGTCGACACAAGTATCACATGAGTGTCATTATTAAACTAAACTTAATTTACTTTCTGGTTGACATGACATTGGATGATTACCAAATATGGTGGGTACTGCGTCAGAATGTAATACTCACGTACCCTTGCCTGAAACAACAGCTTAAAATGTGCGGAGCATATTTTTGAATACTTTTAGGGCACCAGTCATCTGCCTTTTTGATATTTTTGACCCATAATAGCCTTTGTTCAATGTCCTGTGGAAACCTGTTCGAAATTAAAAACATCGATTCATTTTCTGAGTTGGCTATCAATACATTTATCGATATCACGATCGGTCTCTTAAGTGCAACACTATGAGATACAAATATTTGAATCCCACTATTTAAAATTACATTACGAATGCAAATACGAATGGTTAATTCACAAAACTACACACATGTATCCGGCAACAAATATTGAATAAGATTTTCAGTTACTTTTACCTTAATAAGGTTCGAAATCTTAAAATTCAAGTCAAAACTAAATTACCGTTGAAACGTAATGTCTTTATTTTGTTCATTCAGGTAACCCTGGCGGTTTTTACACCCTGGAACCACACAAGTCATCACTTTTATCACATTCCGTGCACTTATCGAACAGAAATATACATGAAAAGCTTTATTTTAATCACTTTTACTATTTGCGGTTTAGGTGCACTAGTATACCCAAACAAACATCGTTGACAGGCATTGCCGGCGTCACCCACAGATAATATAGACTCGGTCTATCAATTTATATTGTCTATGAAGTATCATATTAAATGACATCAAATTGAATGACAGACGGTTCTTTATCACGAAAACTGACGTTTAATTCTGACGTTTCGGGCATGACGTTACACCGAGGGGCCGCACATAGTGTGCCACTAAGAGGGATAGACATAGTCACTTACTACTAAGACGAAAGTGCCACACAGGCACTTAGTGACGTATTCAACGCATTTGTCTGGCACTTACATTTAGCATCTAATGCACACACACACAAAAAATAGTGGCACAGTGATAAGGACGGACGATTATCGTTCCTTTTCACTTCCACTAGTAAAAAGTTTCATAAGACCATCCCTTTCGTTCTTGCTATTATTATAACGTTGTCAAATCCATATTAATCCTACATTCATGCGTTACACCCATATTCGCAGGCTGACTCACTGACTGAATTCAGTCGTCATACCATAACGTCATGCCCGAAACGTCAGAATAATAATAAACGTAAGCTTACGCAATTGAGACCCGTTTGTCTTTAAAATGTCAGTGATATAATCGTGAAAGTTTAAATCAATATATTATAAGTACTTATCATATTATTTGGGCAATTTTTTTTTTGCTGTCGGTTTCACTTTTTTTATTAATCCACTTCCTACACATGATTTCAAGCTGTTTTAATCCCTTTTTAAATATCCAGATTACACGAGAGCGAATCGCATATTTGCTCTTGGTAGGACGAATTTCTTCAGTAATAACAATGAATTATTTTTAAATACCTATAAGATGTCAGATACCAAGGACATCGGATGAATTTCTCAGGGAATAATCATTAATAATATACTATCTTTCTGTTAAAAGGCTAGGCGCATTTATTTTTACCGTACTCCAAGGGCAAGCAATACGTGCTAGCCGCCCTCCTATAGTTTCTGGTTACTGGTGGCATTTGGCGCTGCCATCTACATATTTTTTATGGAACAACTGGATTTTTTTTAAACACTGTTGCTCCGTAAAAATATATTATAATGATGAATAATGTTTTTCATGAAATTGACACAAATTTCAGGTCAGTCGACGCCTCCAAAACAAGAGTTGTTGTCGGTTCAGAAGACTTGGATGAGAAAGATGCAGTGATTATAGACGTAGAAAAGAAAATTTGTCACGATGACTTCATTTTTAAAGAGAATGACATATGCCTGTTGAAATTGAAGGAGCCTGTAACGTATGGAGAAAAGGTTGCCAGGATCAAGTTGCCATATAAGGACTTTGAGTTGGACGCAGGTGCGCTTGTTAACATCACGGGATGGGGTGCAACCGACGCATTTGTAAGTATTTTTTTATTAAAACGTACCGCTACAGTCAAGTTTATACCTTGAACAAGGTTTATATAATTAAACCTTGCTCATGCTTACGTATCTTAACTTGCAATAAAGCTTATACCTACTTTTTTCCTATAAAACCGATTAATTTTTGTTTGTTAATCAAACGGGTTTAACTGCAAGGAGCATTCAATAAAGAGTTGGGCCCCTTGGCACCAAGTCGGGGCTGATGATGGGATCTTGGAGAAATCGGTTGAAGTCAGTTTTTAAATTTTGACATTTGGTGATTATTATTTATTCTCGATTTCGTTTAAATAGATAACTATTATGTTTTAAGTTTGATTTAAGTGCATGTATACTGATTATTTTAGTAATAAACTTACAAACATATTCAAACAGTATGATACGAAGAGTCTCCGCCAAACAACAGTTCCGATCGAGTCGCAGGATAGCTGCCGCGTCGAGTACTCGGATCTTACTGACAAGATGATCTGCGCAGGATCAAAAGGACACGACGCCTGCTGGGTAACTTAAAAATACTACCATAAACTGTGGCTCTAGTTAAAAGGAGTAAATCTCGCCATGGCTAGTGAAAAACGGTATACTTTTAATACATTCTCGAAAATGACCGGCGAGCTATTACTTTTTAACTAGAGCTACAGTATGATTAGTGAAACATTCAACAACACAGCCTATCTTAGTCGGCTACTGGGTATATAGGCCTCTCCTATTATATAATATGTATAGAGTCCTCCACATAAATTTATATGACTGCAACCCCAACAATTCACAGATATTTTCTTTTATGAACTCGTATGTGGCTGGCCTGACCAAAATTGCTCTTAAAACTCTTTTGCACTCATGACATTACCTACAGTTGACCAACTGTATTATATGAAGGGTCCACGGAATAAACATGTCTAGTCAATTCAAATTATAGAAGGAAAACCCACCTTACTTTTAACAGAATAAGGTGTGAATTTGCCCTGATTTTTTTAAGTACTGGAGATGTTTTTTCCGTGGACCCTTCATAATTACGTAGGTGTCTTCTATTAACGATGCATATGTACGCAGAAGGTAAATGCCCAAAATCGCTACACTGGGTAAGCGGATTGGCGACCGCTGTACGTTCACTATAGTAGGTAACGCTGCTGCCCACCATCAATCTTCTATCAGTGAATGGTCAAATCAATGATATTTCCATGTATTTGGACGCCCACGGGAAAGGTGGTGAAATATATATTCTTACTGGTGTCACCACCATTCAAATTTATTTTCACAGGGTGACAGTGGAAGCCCACTGACGTACAATGGCATGCAAGTCGGCATAGTCTCCTACGGGCATGGGTGTGGCATCTATTCTTCGGTCTACACTAGGATTTCCAGCTACGTGAATTGGATTAACACTAAGATCCTTGAAAACCTTTGAAGGATATCCAATTCATTATAACTAGTTGAATATTGAATATCTTTTTTTTTTGTTACTGTAACTAGTTCACGCGATAAGAAATTATTCAATTACTTAATAATTATACCTACAGCGCGACGTCAGAGGCGTGATCTGTTTTAATTTTTTTTTAACAACTAGCAACTGAATGCCCCAAAGAAGAACTATGTAGGTTACTCTAATTGGCTATGTAAAGTTTTCTGAACGTATGCATATCGACGCTGGAAAGGAGAAATTGGGTAAGCGACATTTTTGAAGATATTGAGTTATACACACCGTTAGAATCGGCAAATTTTTCCGCGTCGAATGAGCTAGGTTTCGAATTCATCGGACAACTTTTGTGTCGCTTATCCCATCGGTGATTTAGAGAACTTTCGATCATTTTTTACTACTAAACGACTTGGTTTTTGACAACTTTTAAGAAAATGGAGATTAGATAAAATATAATTCAACATAATGAATCTTGGATCATTTTACCTATTTGTCATGACAGGTTAAATTTTACTTGGATATTTTTGCTGTGTAACAACTAATCATCACTTGTGGGTTAGCTATTTTTACCTGACTGTATGATATGTTCTCATGTCGTTTGGACAATTTTACCTTTATCTTAATTTAAAATTAAAGACGGTTAGACAATATTACTTAACTATGATATCTGAACTATTGGCGTTTATCCATTTTTACCCCTACATTTATTTATGAACCATATGTCGCTTAGGTATCCCTTTTTACCTGAATTTACATTAGAATACTCGTACTACTGTCACTTATCCTAACTTGCATGAATGAAATGTCAGTAAAAAAGTTAGCAACAATTTGCATACATAAATGTCTGCTATTTTATTCTTTGTCACGTTATGTAGAAACATTTGGCAGAGGGGCTGTCCTGTCAATTTTTACTCTGCGTTAAATAAAATGTTTTTGGAACTTTAATAAATAAAAATAAAAAAAGAAATAGGTACTAACTAAAACTATATTTTTTAAGTGTTATCATAACGTAATACGATGGATAAACATACCAACAGGTACGGTTGTTAAAAGTATATAGTTTTCAAGTGCCTCGTTTGTAGGTAGGTACTAACTATTGTTGGCTCAATTACGAGTTATCCTTGTTGATTTTGCATGTTTTAACCCTTAAATGCATGACCTTGACAAAGATTTATTCTAATTTGAATTCTGACATGTTGTCAATAGAGTCGAAAATACATGATGCATGATGCAACCCTTAAATGCATAGTGAT